>JAZKJV010005121.1:0-62342 GCA_037367405.1 Ottelia alismoides | reverse complement strand
CGGACAAGGAAAATTCAAAGTCGTGTCTTGTTTTAAAGTCGCTGCCGCCGGCAATGCTTTTGAACCAAGCAAAACCGAAGAGCTATCGAGGACCTTCAAAAGATAAGTCGCATCGCCGCCCTTATAAGAAATCTTGGCCATGCAATTTTGACCGCCAAGACCCTCGGGAATTGTCACCAAAGCGGTTTGAATATATTGGCCCGAGCTTGAGGGCGTGAAAGTCGCCGACCCTTTGCCAAATAAAAGATTGCTTCCGCTTGTCACTCTTGCAAATGTTCCGCCCGAGTTCGTCCAAGTTGAACCAATGGCGGTTTCAAAGTCGCCATTTTTCAAAAGGTTTATTCCGCCGGAGCCGCCGCCCGAACCCGAACCAATGTCCGCGAAGTCCGAACCGTTATGCGAAAACTCTAAGGTTCCGCCCGTCGTGTTGTAACGAATTTGGGGTTTGGTGTTATTCCTTCCGCCTTGAAACAAGATTGACTTGTTGGCAGTTGAGCCCGGTTTTCCGAGTTCAATTTTGTCGTCCGAAATGACCGTTGCAAACGCGGTTTGCGTCGCAAAGATCAAACTCAAAATAAAATTAAATTTCTTCATTGTGTTCCCCTTTTTAAACCAAGTTAAATTTCACGTCGGAAATTTTAAGGCTTCCGGCATAGCTTGAGCCCGCCAAATTGTCCGAAACATATTGAAGCTTTTCGATTGTCCCCGACACGTTTGCCATTGAGAAATCGACGCCCGTTGAGTCACCAACGCCCAAAATTGTTAAGTCCCAAGCTGCGGCCTCGGTGTCATAAGTTCCATAAAGACGGCCCGTTTGCTTTACATATTCGCCGTCAACACGTCTTAAGATTGTGATAAACGCTTCAAACGCTCGGACAACGGAATGGTCGATTTGCGGGAAGCCCGTAACATCGGCGGCAACCGCTTGATTGTTTGCAATGATTTGACTTATTGCTGCGGCTTGACCGCCTTGTTGAATAAGCTTTTTTATTGCGTCAAAGCATTGGTGTCCAGTGTCGACGGGTGAGCCGTCATTTTCACCGAGCGGAATTCCAACCCCTTCGACGATTGCGACAAGCTCGCGTTGAACCGAGTTGAGCCAATCGGCAGACACAACCGTTGCGGGAATTGAAAGCCCCGCGTTTCCTTCCGTAAATTCGTTGGTGACTGTCGCACCATTTGAAGCAATTTTTTGCATTTCATTCCCCTTTTTTATTCATAAAAAAACAAAACCGAAACGTGCGCCGGTGCGAATTTTTTTATCACGCATTCAAGCGTCGTGTTTGAAACCAATTTCAAGCGGTCGCCGGCAACGCCTTGACCCGCCAAGAATGGACGGGAAAGGCTCGCCGGTGCTTTGACCGCAAAAGTATAAGCCCAACCTGCGGAGCCAACGCCCCCGCCGGGGTTCGTCGAATTTGAAATGCGGTCGCCCGCACGCCCTTCGCCGGCCCGAAAATCTTGGAAGTTCACCACGTCCAAAATGTCAGCGTCATAACCAAGTTGGGAAACAATCAATTTAAAAAAGTTGCGTGATTGACCGCCGCCCGTTGTGAGCTTTTGCAAAACTCGCAATCGTCGCTCATAAAGGCTTGGGTCATATTCGGTCGGCGTGCATTCGTCGGGAATTTTTAAAAGACGTTCCCAATTGTCGAGCATTTCAAAGGTTTGGTTCGGGTCCATTTCGCGAAGAAAATCAAAGCCTCTTTCTTCGACTCGAGCGGCTTCGGTTGCAAGGCCCTCGACAAGCCCCCCAAAGTCCTCTTCAAGAACATAATTCCAAGCCTTCCCGCGAGGGAAAAGCCTGCGAATAAGCTCTTTATATTTTTGAATTAAATTAAAGTTTGCCAAGTGATTGTTCCTAAAATTGTGAGTTCGCCCGTTGACGGAACAACGTCGGCAGGGGCCGCGCCGTTCACCAAAATCAATTCATGGTCCTCTTCGTCGAGCGCAATTGAAATCGCTTCGTTGATTTTTGAAAGCAAGATTTTGCCCGTGTGAAGTTCGCTTGGCGATTTATAAGAGCCGGCAAGAGCCGAGTCGCGATAAATCAAGTCTTGAAGTTCGGTCGTGATTGCTTGTTTGACCGCTGCCGTGTTGGGCTTAATTGCAATCGTCAAATCAATTGGCAAAAGAACCGGGGCGACAACCGAAACATTGGCCGTCACCGGACGCAAAACCTCAATATAGTCAAAGACTGCCGAAAGAAGTGAGGGGCTCGGGGTGATTGGGTCGTTGTCGTCGTTTACGACATAGACAACAACCGTGCCGGGACCAAGAGCTTGAGGGCCAACCCAAGCGCGTGTCACGCCCGCAACCGCTCGCGCCCATTGAATATAGTCGGTCGCGGAGCCCCCTGCGGGCGGGTTTTGAATGCGGTCGATAAGTCGCGCCCGAAGCGAGTCAATCGTTTCGAGGTCATCGGCTTCGACTTGAATTGACGAAACCGTTGCGGCGGACGTGAGCCCTGCAATTGGTGAAAGAATTGAAACTTGGTCGTTCACGGCAACTCGTCCGGCTTTTCCGGGGTTGACTGCGGTGAGCGCAATTGTGTCGCCGGAACCTGTCAAGGTCACTTCGGCGTCGGTTGTATATTCAACGCCGTCGGTTCGGCGATAAGTTCGCCCGACCGGAATGACAACGCCGGCGGTTCCGGTCACGCTTGCGGTGAAGCGTTCATAAGTTGCGGCCTTTCGCAACACGCCCCAAATGCCGGCCCAACGAATAAGCCATTCGTCCTCTGCCGTGTCGGGGAACGCATTCTTTTCGACATATTTAAGAAAGCCAAAAAGCAAATGAGCAAGGCCCGCCATAACGCGGGCAATGACTGAAAGGAAAGAACGTCTTAAAAGGGTGATAATTCCGAGCCCGCTGCGAAGGTCGCCTTCGACTCGAGTGATAAGTTCTTGAAGTGTTGGTCTTTGAAATGCCATTATGCCGCCCTCAATTCTTGTTTGTCCCAAAGCAGTTGAAAACGAGAATTGCGCCCTTTGGGTTTTGAAACACTTATTTCGGCAACCAATTGATTGTTTTCGTCATAACTTGCAGACACTTCAATTGAAGCAGCAACGCCGTCCTCAATCAACCAATTCAATGCTTCGCGAATATAGTCCTCGGCTTTGCGCAGCGTTTCCGCAGTACGTTTGACCCGTTCGAGCAACCAAAGCCTAGACCCGATTTTATCTTGGTCGACATTTGGAAAAGTGTCGCCCCACCAACCTCGCTTTGACTCCTCTTCGACCGGAAGCTCATCGTCTGAAACACGTTTGTCGGTGAATAAAGAAATTGTCACGGCGGTTTGAAGTCCGTCGTCGGGGGCAAGGTCCCCGTTTTCAACTTGCAACACGAAAACTTTGTTCATTGTTTTTATTGCTATGTCTGCCATTATGCCGTCACCAATCCTGTAAACGTACCCGGCAACGTCGACGAACCGCCTTGAGCATTTGGCGTCGAAGTTGTTCCCGTCACTTCCGCGTGTGAAATGAATTCTTTTATAATTTCGTCGGCAAGGGCCGTGTGATAAGCAAGACCCTTGGCGTCCGCTGCCGGGGTCAAGGCAGTCCCATAGCTATTCAACGCCTTAACTGCCGTCCACATTGCCAACCCTAGTCTGTCTTTATCCAATGCCATTGTTTACACCTTAAAAGTTTCAAGCCGCGTTTTGATTTGAGCGAGGGTCGCCAAATCAGCGGGCATAAATTGTTGAGGTCCCATCGCCGTTTGAACATAGGCGGTTTCAAGCCATTTCACCAAATCGTCGAGGACCTTGATAAGTTCGTCCGTGTCGTTTTCAATTTTCAGTTTCTTAATTTTTGAATGAAGAGTTCCGTCGGCTTTCATTTTGGACCATTGTCCAAAAGCGTTGTATTGGGCCGACTCGCCGGAAGCCAAACCCGTGAGGCGTTTTGCTCGGTTTTCGGTTGCAACAATCACCATGTTGTCACGGTTCCCGCCAAGGCAAACAACAATTGCCTCGGTGTTTGCGGGCGGGTTGGAAGTGAAACCGAACTCTTGAAAGCGTTCAATCTTTTCCATGCTTTCGCCGGCCAAGACTGAAATTTGAGCTTGTTGAACTTTCTCGCCGTCTTTAATTGCAGCGATAACCGCTCGGCCAACCATGAGCGAAACCCTATCTTTCAAGGGTTGGATTGCTCTTCTTAAAAAGTTGGTCAATTGGTCTGCGTTCATTTGTCTTTCACCGGCGGAGTTGCAAGCGGTTTTGCCCAACTTAGCGGGTCTTCTTTTTTCTTTTGCTTGTCGAAATTGAAAGCGTCCGGCAAACAAAGTTCGAGTGAGGTCGTTGAACCGCCCGAAATGTTTTTGTTATAAGTTACTTTTCGCGTGATGAGCCAACGTCGAACACCAAGGAAACCGCAATCGACGAACACAAATTGGTTGATGTCCCAAAGAACGCCGTCTTTTTGATAAAAGCCTTGAGTTTGAATTTCGACTTTTAGGGATTGCGCTTTTCTTAAAGCGGCTTCATACGCCGCCCGGTTGTCAGTCGTGCCGTTGTCCCCAACGGTTTCGGCGTTGACAACAAGCGGACGATAACGGCCAACCCCCAAGTCCGTCGCGGTTCCAAGTGCCGCCGCCGTCTCTTTTCCGTCGCCAATCCAACCCAAGTTTTGCCCTTTGGCTTCATAGATTGAAAAGCGATTTGAAAAGTCATAACTTGATTTTCCATTTAAAACATTGACCCCTTGAACAAGTTGGGTCGAAGCCCTTCCGCCGGCGCCGGCTTTTGCAAAAACAAGTGAGCCGTTCGGTGAAGGATAAATCAAAAATTTTCTTTGCCTTGCAAGCCGGTCCAATAAATTGAAAACCGTTTCGCCCGGTTGAATTGTCGTGACCGCAAAAGGCAAACCCGGGTCGCCGTTGAAAATGACCGGAATGCCGAAAGGGGCAACAACTTTTTCGGCAATTTCTTTTAAGTTTAAAGCTTCGTTGAATTGTGAAATGCCTGAAATTGAACAATCAACAAGGTCGCAAGTTTTTGATCGGCCCTTAACTTGAACGCCTCGGGCTTGCGCCGAAATGCTCGATTCAACGGCGTCAATCCAACCTTGCAACATTGAAGTTTTTCCGATGTGAATATGCGCCGAATTGTTTGGAACAACTCGCCACGCCTCTTTATCTTGTCGCCATTTATCGGTCATTTTTATTTGAAAATCGGATGCGCACGCATTCAGTTCACGGGTGAACTGCAAGTCTTCCCAACCCTCAAAAATTTTCTTGTCGACGAACAACGTGAGTTGATCGGCAAGAGGGTTTGTTTTTTGGAAAACACTAGGCGCGTTTGACATCAAGAACCTCTAAGGTTTGACCGCCAAGAATAAACGCGGGGTTTTTTATTTTGTTTCTTTCAATCATGTCGGCTTCGCTTTCCAAGTTTTCAAAAAGATCATAAGCCAAAACGATTGACGGAATGGTTGCTTTAATTGCGACTTGTTGCACGTTTGGAAGTTCCGAGTCGGCATCGGGAAGCACGCGAACAACTTGCGCTTTCAAATCACTAAGAGTTTGAAAAACGGCGTCGTCGGGCGTGTTCACAATTTGAGTTTCCAAGTTCGTTGAAAGCTCTTCGCGCACTCGAATTGTTTCGTCGGTCGAAATGAACTCGGTTTGACTCGCAACAACCGACGCATTTATGACCGCCGTTTGTTGAATGAAAGCGTCAAAAACCGCTTTGTTTTCGGCCTCTTTTTCTCTTGAAGGCGTAACGAAAGGGGCCGGGTCAACGACTGTCGTGAAATCAATCATGGTCGTGACCGCTTGATAAGCCTCTTTGTTGCCGCCGAGTGCGCCTTGCAAAAGTGCAAACGAGTCTTGAAGCCGTTGAGATAAAGCGCCGGGGGCTTGGATAAGGTCATTCACTTCGGCCCGAAGGTTGCGAATGTTGAATGCAAGAGCCGAAATTTCTTCGGCCTTTAAAGCCAAGCCTTTTGTTGCGCTTTCAAAAGCGTTTGCAACTTGAGCAACGCTCTTTCGAGCGGTGTCAACGGCAAAGCCGGGAAGTTTGTCGATTGAAAATTTATTGTCGAAAGCATTTTTTGAAGCTGCAAGCGCGTTGAGTGCGCTATCTTGAAGCAAGTCTTGCTTGTCGTCGATATTATTCGGAAAGCGATTGTCGCCCGCTTCATAAAACTGAAACGAAACTTTGACAATTCGGCCCTCTGATTTTTGCTCATCAATTCCAAAAGCTCCGCATTGAACTTGCAAAGTTCCAAGATAAGGGTGAACAAGTTCGCCCGGGCCTTTGGTGTTTGCGGCCTCTTGCATTTTTTTCTTTTGTGCTTTGATGTCATCGCCCAAAAGATAGCCGTCAATTTTAAAAGTCTCGCCAACCTTTCCCATGTCCTCGGGAAAAGGAATGTCGCGGTCGGGGAATTCGTGAAAAACAACTCTGCGCCCGCCAACATATTGGTGCGACTCAACAAAAAACGGAACGCCTCGAAAGCTTGCAGGTCTTAAATCGTCTTGCCAATTTGCCATTTAAAACGCCCCCGCTTGTCCTCGATTTATGCTCATAAAACCGCCGCCTTGCTCGCTTGAAATCATTGTTGATTGCGGAGCGCGCACGTCGATTTTGACGTGAGCATTGTTCGTTTGTTGTGAATAATTGACATTCGACTCCGCGACTTGAGCGGCGGCGTTCGTCTCTTTTCCGTCGGGTGAAATCATGTTGAGGACTTTATTTGCGCCAAACGCAAGAGCCCCGAGCGGAGTGAATTTTAAAATGCCTTGAGATAAAAAGCCGGTGACTTGTTTCATAAGGTCAATGACTTTCATAATTCTTTCAATAACCCAGTCCCAAGCGGCAACAAGCCCCTTTATGATTGCGTCTCGGAATATCCAAATAATTGCAATGAGGGCGACGATTGCCGCGCCGATTGCAATATAAGGAAGTAAAGCCGCATATTGAACAAGGTTTAAAGTCGTCCAAGCCGCTTGAACGGCATTGACGACAATCATTATGTCTTTAAAAGATTTGATAAGTGCCGCCGCCCCTAAGAGCAACGGGCCAACAACGGCCACAAAACCCGCAATCGCAGCAACAAAAGTCGCAATTGTTGGGTGTTGTTGAAACCATTGCATGAGGCCGCTCATAACGTCGGCGGCCATTTTCACAACGGGCGCAAGATTGTTTCCAAGAGAAACCGCAAGAGCGTCCGTGTTGTTCTTAAACATTTTCATTGAAGCCGAAAGCGTTGTTGTTGTGTCTTTATATTCTTCGGTCAACGCCGTGTTTTTTGCAAACTCTTCGCCCGCAAATTTTTGAACTTCGCCAAGCTTTCCGATGTCTTTTGCAAGACCCGTCAAGATGACGCCGGTTTTGTCACCGCTCGCACCAAAGAACGCAAGAGCTTCGGCAGTCTTGCCGCCTTTGCTTTCGATTGTGTTAAGCCCGCCCAAGAAAGCCTCGAAAACTTTTTCGGGGTTTTCTTTGAATTGCTTTTTGAGTTCGTCGCCGGTCATGCCTGTTATTTTTTGCAAGCCAACCATTTTTATTCCGCCCTCACGAATGGCGGTGTCAATTCCCCGGAACGCTTCACCGACTGCGGTCGCCGCGTTCTTTGACTCAAAACCAAGAGGGGCAATTGAAGTCGCAAGGCCCGCGATTGTTGTTGCGCTTAAGCCAAATTTTGCAACTTCCCGGGTGATTGCTTCGGTTGAGTCAAGAATTTTTGAAGCCTTAACACCATATTGATTTTCAAGGGCGGTCAAAGCCGACCCAAAATTGCCAACGGCCCCAACGCCCGCGCCCGTCAAAGTTAAGATTTTATAAAGGGCGTCCGCCGCGTCCGGCCCCGCAATGTTCGCGGTCTTTCCGAGTTGGGCAAGTGTTAAGCTGAATTTTTCAAGATTGTCCGCACCGCGAACGCCGGCTTCGCCGGCAGCGGCGGCAAGTTTTAAAAGCTCGTCTTGCGAAAAAGTTGTCTTGGTCGAAAGCTCAAGCATTCGTTGGCCGAAGCCTTTAAGTGATTGGCCCGACAAATCGGTTGCGCCTTGAACTTCATTCAAAGCGTTTTCAAATTCCATAAATTTATGAATTGAATAACCTGCGGCAGCGACGACCGGCAAAGTTATGCCGACGGTCATTGCCTTGCCTATGCCTTCAAGCTTTGGTGAAACCTTGTCGGAAAACTCTTCGACGGACTTGCGAAAGCCTTTCGTTGACTCTTGAAGAAAATCAAAATTGTTTTTGACCCGACCAACCGCTTTTTGCAGTTCGGGAAACTTGTTTTTGATCTTGTCAACTTTTGCGGAAAGTTGGTCGACTAAGCCGACCGTAACCTTCACGGGCAATTCGTTTTGTCCCATCGTCAACCCTTCCTTGCGTTTCTCATTGCCTCAACGATTTCGTCCATTCTGTCGACCCAAAAATAAAGGTCTTCATAGTCAAGACGGTCAACGTCGCTCGGCGACCAATGAAAAAACTTCGCTAATCCGCCGACTGCGGACTTGAAATCTTTTGGGAAGGGTTTAAGAAGTTTCCCAAAAGCTCCGCAACCCCCATGCCGTCTTCGATTGAAAGTCGGTCAATGACGTTTTGTGATTGCAAAGAAAGTTTTGAAGCGAGTTTTAAAATGTCGTCGAGGGTGAGGCTATCAAGTTTCATAAACTTGATGTCACCAATTGTCGGAACTCGAAATTCGAGTTCTTTAATTGTTTCACTTCCCCATTCAAGAGGTTGTTTCAATTTATAAACGTGTTTTTTTGTGTCCAAGTCGGCCCCCTTTACACAAATTTTTAAGGCCGGGGCTTATTCCCCGGCCAATTTTTTTTATCGAATTTCTTCGGCGCTCAACGCTTCCATTTTGAATTCAATTTCGCCCTCTTCGGTCGTGATGTTTCCGTCACCCGAATACCATGCGTCTTTGAAAACAATGATTTTGTCGTTCGCAAGTTTCAACGTCGCCGTCGCACCTTTCAAACCCAAAATTGCTTTCACGTTTAAGTCGCCTCGGTCAGTGATTGCGCCCTCAAGCTTTGGAGCTTGAACGCTTTCTTTATAACCGTGAACTTTATCGGCGCCCAAAACGGCTTCCCGTTTATTGACGCCCATGTTATAAGTCCAGTTTCCTTTTGCGGCGTAAAGAACGCCGTCAACTTTGATTTCAATAATTCCGCCAACGCGATTGTTTGCCATTTACGCCCCCTTATAAAAGAAATTGAATTTTCATGCCCATGATAACAAGTTGGTTCACCAAATCAGGCGGCATCAACACGTCAACACGGTTCGGATTGCTTGAGTTTCGCTCAACAATCAAATCAGTTTTGAATTGCTCGAAACCTTCGACCATTGCTTTCGCTTCCCATTCTTGGAAAAGAGAAATCAATTCAGCTTTGATTGTGAGCGGAGTCACGACCGCTTGACCTTGATCGAAACGAGTTCCGTCGTTGGCAAGTTTATGACGGCCATATTTGGAAGTGATTCGAGCTTTGCTCGAAAATCGCAAATATGAAAGCGCCATTGGCGTGTTCAAGTAAAGATAAGAAATGTCAGGCGAATTGAAAGCGTTCACTTTATAAGTCGTGATCGGCCCTTCGATGCGAACAACGCCGCCGGCGTCAACGTCGAAAGTTGCAATCCCGTTGTGCAATAAAATGTCTCTTTCAGTCAAAAGAAAATGCTCGGTTTTTCCGGGCGCCCAAATTCCGATCAATGGCAAAGTGTGAAACGGACGAACCGCATCGTCGGCCATGACAGAAATTGAAACTTGAGCCGCAACCGCCGCAGCAATTTGCCAAGGTGAAGACGGCCCAAGAGCCATAAACACGGTTGAAAATTGCGAATTGCGAGTGCCGCCGAAAGTGACAAGAGCGGAGTGCGAAGCGCGTTTTGCATAAATCGCATAACCGTCATTTTGTCGAATTGGTCCGAAACGGTCTGCAAGTTCGGTTTCCATATAAGTCATATTTTGAGCATCGGTGAAAGGGCTCACGAAAAGCAGATATTGGCTTTCGCCGATAACTGGAAACACTGTCGAAAGATCGGGGTTGCCCGCTCCGCTCGCCATTGCCGTGATTGTTGCTGTAACACCTGCGGGAAGCTCTTCGCCCAAGAAATAAGAGTGACGCACATCAATTTCATTGCCGTGAAGTCCTTTATTTTTTGCAGTCAAGTCAACTTCAAAAGCGTTCGTTCCGTTCACCGCTGCGCTCACAACAAGACTTGCGTCCGCTTGAATTGCTGCAACGATTGCCGCCGCGATTGTTGTCGCAGTGTCGGAAGTTGAAACCCCAACTTGAACATTTTTCCCGCCAAGCATGAGCGAAATTGTTCCGGCTTTTGTTGGCGTTCCGCCAATTGCGATTTTGCCGGTTGCTTTCACGCCGCCGGAAAGTTCGTCAAGAGCCGTTGCCCAAACTTCGCAAGACGGTTTCGCCTCAAAAAGTTTTGAAAGCATATCGGCAAGAACCGAACCCGCTCCGAAATAAACGGAAGCTTGGGCCGCGCTTGTCACCAATTGCGGTGAAAGTGCGCCTTTTGTTCCGCTTGAAAGTTTTTGGCCGACAACCATTATGCGAAATGGTTGCTCGACAAGTCCTTGAACCGCTCTTGAGTTGTCAAACTCTGCATAAAAGAGCGGAACCCGAATTGAACTCGGCAGTTGATTAAACCCGATTGTCATTTAAGTCCCCCTTCGTTATCGCTCTTTTTGCCCTTAGCGGGTTGAGCTTTTGTTTCTTCTTTTTCTTCAATCAATAAAACGTCGCCGGCAGCAAGTCGTCGCAACCAATAACTTGATTGAACAACCTCTTCGCCTTCGGCGGCAATCGCCCGTTTAGAGTCGGGGTGAACGACTTTTAAACCGTCTTTTGGTTTGATTTTGATTTTCATTTAAACACCTTTCCTTTTAAGTTTGCGGAACATCAATCTTGTCGGTCGCTTTCACCAAGCCGTCATCCGGCGGGTTTGCTGCGCCCGTTGGTAACTTCCATTTAATGTCAGACCCCTTGAAGGCATCGAGGTCGACGCCTTCCGCAAGAGCATAGTCATAAAAATGAAAATCATAATCTAAAATCAAAGACCCAATTGGTGTCTGCGCTTCGCCGTCAAAAGCATAGCGCGCGCCCGTTAAGCTCAAGTCATTGACCAAATCACCAAAGCCCGCGTTTGGGTCTTCGTTTGCTTCCAAGATTTTTTCAATTTGCTCGCCGATTGTTTCGAGTTGCAAATCAAGTTCGTCGTCGGTTGCCCCTCGGCCAATCACTTCAATTTTACAAGCGAAGTTGCGCCCATATCTTTTCGGGGCCTCTTCAAAAAGTTGAACTCTTTCACTGTCAGGATAAATAAGAATGGCGGGAAGTTCCGCATGGTCAAATTTTGTTGAGCGTGAAACAAATACGTTGCAACCTGCGGCAGTTTTATCAAGCAACAAATCTTTTATTTGTTGTCTGATTTTATGTTTTAATAGCTTTAGTGTCGCGGTTTGCATCTTTCACCTTTAAAGCGTGAAGCAACAAAACAGCGCCGCCTTGACCGTCTTCTTTTTTTTCTTGAACACGAAAGCGAACGCCACGAATTGAAACCTCACAACCTTTTTTTAAATCAAAATTAAAATCATTCAGATTGACCCCAAGTGCCGGTTGATTTGCAGAAATCAATTGATCGGTCTGCACGTCAACAAGTTGAAAATCATTGTCGAAGACGCCTTTTGCTTCATAAACGCCGCCCTCTTCGGGGAAAAACGTGACCGCTTCCCCGAAGGTTTGCATTGATCTAGTTAAGACGCCATCGACAAGATTTCTAAAGTCCATTTTGTCTTTCTTAGAACAACAACTTAACGACTGCGCTTGTTCCGCCGTCGGCAGCGGCAACAATGCCGTAACCAATGTGAGTGTTGCCCGAAGCAACGCCCGTTACTTTTTTGGCCGTGTTGTCCCAATATGCTTTTGCACCTTGAGCAATGGCAGTTCCCGCACCGCTTGATTTCTCAAGAGTGAAAACGCCTTCAAGAGCAAACTCTTGCTCTGCACCGCTCAAAACGTCACCGGCAGCAACTCCAAAAAGAGTTCCAACCAACGCACCTTGACCGCTTGTTCTGTCATAAGGGGCTGTCAATGTTACAACGCAACCCTCTTGCACGAAATTTTTCATAAGATTTTTCCTTTCAAAAAGTTTTTAAGTTCAAAGAGCCGCGTTTTCACGCGGCCCGGTTTACGTTCACTCTATTAAGCGCCCGCGTTTTTGAAGAAACCGCGATAGTCTAGGGCTTTCATGCCGAAGTCATAAGCGATTTTTGTTTCCATTCCATCAACGTCGAAACCCTGTTGGATTGAAATTTTTGGACCTTGACCGTCGATCAAAGCCATTTCAACCATTGCAAGTTTCGATTTGTCCGCCATTAAGTACCAAGCGGTAACGGAACCGGCATCCAAGCGAGGCTCTGCAATAACTTGCAAACGACCTGCGAATGGGTTGACTTGTCCGTTTTGGTTTGGAGTGATTTGAGAAACGAATTGGTCGGCTTTTGTTTCCAAAGCAACCGGCACAACAAGGTAACTTGCTGAAAGGTTGATTGGTTGCTTGTCTAGGTCAAGCAATGCGCGCATTTTTGCGCGGCCTTCACCCAATGAATCAACCGAAATTGCCGCCGCAGTTCCCAAGTTGCCATGAGACGCGTGAAAAAGGGTGTTGCCGGTTTCAGCCATGACAGGGTTTCCAAGAATGATCGCCCAAAACAATTCATTTTCTTTTTGTTTTGCGCGCATTCCGAGGCTTGTTGGAATTTTTGTGAAAGCTCCAAGGTCGTCATTCATCAACAACTTGCGAGTTGCACCGATGATAAGACCATAAGTTTCAACGGCATATTTTTCGCCGGTTTCAACCAATGAACCGCGTTTATATTCGCCATGCTCATTCACTTTTTGCAAAGTTCCGCCGTCGGAAAGTTTCACGCTTGAAATTTGTTTGAAGTCTGAAACATTTTTCACTGAAACGAACGGCATATAAGTCGAAGGCGCTTGCTCATAAGCAGACATCAAAGACTTGTTTGCAATGTTTTCAAGAACTTTTGGAAAGTCACTTGAATGGTGCAATGCACGCTCTGAAAGTTCTCTTGGCGTCATATCATAAGCGCCGCGAACGCCTTCCAATGCCAAGATTTTTCGAGCCATGCCTAAAAGACCGTGAGCGCGCATTTCGCCGTCGCCGTCTTTAAGAGCAAATTTGCTCGAGTCAAATTGATTTAAAAGAACGCGAGTTGCGGCCTCACGTCTTGCGATTTGTGTTTCCATTCCTGCCCCCTCAACTCTTACGTTGTTTTGTGTTTGCACTGTTTTATTTCGTTTTTCCATTTCGGCGATAACCGCCGCGCGAGCTTGTTCGATTGTCACGTCATCTTTGCCACAAAGCTCATCGGCAAAAGTTTCTTCAAGCTTTGCAGCTCGAACCGCCTTGCGAATTTCGCTTTGGCGAGTGATTTCCAATGCTCGAATTTCTTCGGCAGTTGGTTGTTTTGGTTGGTGTCCGCGTTCGCCCTCAGTCTCGGGCGAGCTTGCAGCGGGCTCACCTTGAGCCGGAACCGCTTCGGCAGTTGCCGCAGGGGTTTCGGTTGAGGGGGCAGCGGGGTTTTCTTCGATGACGGGTGTTCCGTCCGCGTTTCTTTTTCCCATGCTTTCCTCTCTTTCGTTGTTGATAACAAGTTCACATTCATTTGTTGGGGAACCCTCGCGAATGCTTAGTGCGCCTTCGCTGCGTGCTTGCGCACCCGCGTCCGCAGGTATTCCCACAAAACTCAATTCCATTGGTTCCCAATCGACCGCTCGATAGGTCGGGGTTTCGTCCGCAACATCAACGCCCGGGGGCGCATTTTGTTTTTCAAATCGGTGAACCATATAGCCAACCGAAATGTTGCGAATAATTCCGTTTTCAATATCGCGAACAAGGCCCGCGATTTCTGGACGGTCTGAAAGCCGAACGGTTGCAAGCCCTTTTCCGTCTTTCACGCTTGCACTTTCAACGACGCCAATGACATCGGATAAAGTTCGCGCAGAGTGATTGTTTAAAAGAGGGGCGCCGTTGTTTAAACGGTCCATTCGGATTGATTTTGAGTCAACGGCAAGCTCTTCATAGTATGGCTCGCCAAACCAAGGTGAGCGAAGAACTTTCGCGCCGGTTGTCCAAACAATATCAACCGTGCGCTTTTCTTTGTTGAATGTTGACGGAACAAAGCCCGCCCTCATGTCAAACATTGGCAAAGTTGATTTGCGTTTAAGGTTGGTTGTCATTTGCACTTCCTTGCTGTGAATTCAATTGAACGCTTGGGTCGCTTTCAAGTTTAAGCCCCAAAGAGTCGATCAATGTTTTGTCTTTTTGATATTGGGCAAAATGTTCGCCCGGGTCTTTTCCAAGAGCCATAAGCTCTTCGCTCCAAGTTGAAAGGCCCGCACGAATTGAATCTTTCGCGGCAGCAATTTCTTTTGTTGGGTCGATCATTTCACGTTTCGGCGGCGTGTGAACTGCGGAATAATTTGAAAAATCTTTTCCAAGAATTTTTGAAACTTGTTTGAAGTCCTCAACAACATTGTCGAGAAAACTTGCAACCATGATTTCTTTGCGCCAAACTTCAAGGTTTCTCATAAACTCAATCCAACCAAGTCGGGCACTAGAAAAGTTTACTTGCGAAAGATCACCCGTCAATACTTCATAAGAAATTCCAAGGCCGGCGGCGATTGATCGCAACACGTTCTTGGTGAATTGGTCATAATTTGAAACTTCGGGCGGCGCCGAAAAGGTGACGGTCTTTCCGCTTGGCAAAAACTCAATCAAGCCCGGTTCGACTCGCTCGGAAAGTTCCGGGTCTGTCGAAGGTGTCCCGCTGCCGTCACTCATGTCGGCAGAAATGTCTTGAACAAACGCCGTGAAACACGCGGCAATTTTTTGTCGCATGATTTGAGCGTCTTCATAGTCGTCAAGGTCTTTTAAACGAACAATAATTGGGGCCGTCCAAGGCACTCCGCGCATTTGTCCGGGCCGATCTTGGCGAAAAATATGCTGAATTTCGCTTGCCGGAACCCGTTTTGAATAGATTTTTCGGACCCCGTTTTGCTCATAATATGCGCCCGGGTGTTGTTCAAAGAGCCAATATGCGACCCTTTTTCCGTCTTGATCGACTTCAATTCCTTGAATTATGGCGTTTTGACCCTCTGTTTTGAGGACTGTTTTGTCAGTATCCAAGAAATCAGCTTCAAGAATTTGATATTGCAAAGGAAAAGGTTTCGATTTGTCGATGCGTTTTCGCACCAAAACCTCGCCGCTTTCGGCAACCGCTTGCATAATTATGCGCTGAAAACCAAAAATGTCATAACGACCGTCAAAATCAAAAGCTTTGGTTTGCGCCCACGGTTTCCATAGCTCTTCGGCGGGGTTTGAAACCTTTGAGTCGTTTTTATCTCTGAATTGGGTTTGAATACCCTTGCCGACGGTATTCGTTGCAATTGCTTGAATGGCGCGTGCGGCAAAAGGGTTGTTTCTTCTTAAATCGCGTGAACGGTTTCTTAAAACTTCAAGGCTTGCGTGAGCCGCAGAGTTGGCGTTTGAACTATCGGTTCGCCAATTTCTCATTCGTTTTGATTTGGAAGCGCCTTCAAAGTGACGTTTTTTCTGAAAAGGGTTTAAGCGGTTCCAAATACTTTGAGCCATTATTTAAGCCCTTTATCATGTCTTGCAATTTTTTGAGTGCCGCCGAAAAAACCCGGCGTGCCGTTTACTTGGGCCATGCCTAATTTTTTGCGGAGCAAGTCACGAATGCGCATGAGTTCGTCAAGTGAGCGATAGGTCACTTCTTTATCAACATATTTCACGGTCAACACGCCTTGCAAAATTGCAAGTTCGAGCGACTCCAAGGCTTCAACCGTGAACGGCGTTTGATATTGTTTAGACATTCCCCTCACCAATACTCTGATTTTTTTCGAGCCCGAGTCGGTCTCGTTTTGTCGACACGCGCGCTTTCGTTTTGTCGTGTTTCGTTATCAGTTTGTTGAGAAACATTTGACTTTGCAACATCTTTTTGTTGCTCGGCTTCGGGCTCAACGTCTTTTTGTCTGTCAATCCCGACCAATGACGCGGCGGCCCTCGCATAAATTCGGCAGTCCAATGCTTCATTTCTTTCGCGCTCTTTCACCCATTCCGTTTGCGAAAAACCTCTTCGATTTTTCTTTATGAAAAGACGTTCCGCCGTGAGTTGTTTGAAATACTCTTCGCCGTATTGCGGGAAGTGACAAAAACCTGCCGGCGCTTTTGCATCGGCATCGGGCGGCAAAAGTTTAAGCCAAGAATAAAATTCGGACTTAAGTAAAGAAACGCCGAGGGCAAAAACTTTTATTCCCCGACGAATGGTGCGGCCTGAAAGTTTCACGTCAACCGCTCGCGGTTGCCCGACCATGACCGAAAGCGTGTCCATTCCCTTGATTGGAATTGCGCGCGTGATCGGATAACGACGGCAAAAGTTGTAAACGTGTTGCGTGTTATAACCCGAGTCAATTGCGGTCAACTTGATTTGCATTGTCCCGCCTTCGTTGCAAGTAAAGTCTCGGTCAATAATTTCGGCCAAGCCTTCCCAAGTTTTTTCAAGTGCCGTGTCCCCTAAAATCACGCCGTTATCAATTGACCAACTTTCGCGTTTGTTTCCCCAACCCACAACTTCAAACTCGAGTCGATCTTTTTGAACGTCGACGCCCATTGTGAGAAATCGAATTCGTTTTGTTGGGACGGTTCCAATTTCATATTGCTCGCGACGCTGATAAAGATTTTTCCATTCAGGGGCTTCGCCAATTTCTTTATATGTTTCGCCCAAAATTGTGTTGTGAAACGCTTTGAGCTTTTCGGTTTTCCGATATTTTTCAAAGTCGGCATCGGCTTCAATCTTTGCTTGCGCAATTTCTCGCCACGAAAACCAACCGATCGGCGAATAAAGCGCGGACAAATGGAAGCCGGCAACCTTGCTTTCTGCGGTTGCAACCCATTCGCCCTCTGCAAACATTTTGGTTTTAAATCTTTCTTCAATTCCAACGCCGCAACCTTCGCAATAATAAAGCGCGGTTTCGGGTTTTCCTTCGGTCCATTGAAGGTTTTTGAAATCGAGTTTTTGTTTATGACCGCAATGAGGGCAAGGGACGAAATAAAAACGCTTGTCGCTGATTTCAAATTCGTCATCAATCTTAGATATTCCGTCAATTGTCGGCGTTGAAACAAGAAAAGCTTTTCGACGTGAGAAAGTTCTGGACCGTGCAAGAACAAGCGACACGGGGTCGCCCTGCCCCTCAACGTCCAAAGGGAATTCGTCGAGTTCGTCGAGCATAACGAACCGGGCGGGCATAGACTTCAAACCCGCTGCCGAGTTTGCCCCCGCCAAAGCCAATGTTCCGCCCGGAAAATCTTTCAACAAGATTGTTGAGCTTGAGTCACGCGATTTCTTTTCGCGAACTTTATCTTTTAAGCGCGGGCACTCTTCAATCAAAGGCTCAATTCGCTGCCTTGAAATTTTTCTTGCAAGGTCAACCGTCGGCAAAACCAACATGAAAGGCCCCGGCGCATAGTCCATAACGTAACCAATCCAATTGTTGCCCGACTCGGTTCCGCCAACTTGGGAACCTTTTTTAAGAACAACTTTTTGGGCCGGGTGAAAAATTGAAAGCGTGTCCATTATTTCTTTTAAATATGGTGTCCGACTTGTCCGCCATTGTCCGGCTTCGCTCGATGCTTTCTTTGAAAGAATGCGGTGAGCGTCCGCCCATTCGCTCACTGATAAAATAGGGTCGGGCTTTAAAACTTCCGCCGCAAATTTATTCAATATCTGCGCGCGCATTCAACAACCTCGAAAGCCCTTCAAGAGCAATGTTCAATTCTTTATAAAGTTTGGTTTCCATTTCAACAATGTCCGAGCAACTTAAAAGCTCGGGGGCAATCTTAGCCGGCACGTTCAAAATTGTCTCGCGAATGGCCGTGCAAATTTTTTGAATTTCTTCTTTCACTTCGCGAACGTCGACAAGTCGGCCCTCGGCCTCTGCAAGTTCAAGTTCCAAGAGCCGCGCCTTGATTGACTCGGTTGACGCTTTGGCCGAGCGATAGCGTTCAAAGTTGTCGTTGCCCGTGTTGGGGACTTCGGTCACTTCGACTTGTTGGCCTTCAATTTCTTTGGTGACAATTTTTTCTTTGGGAACCGGCGGAAGTTTTTTGTCGAGGACGCTTGGAGCTTTCACGACTGCCGGCTCGAACATTTCGTCGATAACATTTTGAGGGGGCTTAAGGGAAGGGCGTTGCATGGCGTCGGATTGCTCCGCGACTTCGCTGCGACGTGCTGCAAATTCAGCATCGGCAATTTCGGTGTCAATCTTTTTGAACCTGCCGCCGTCGTTTACTAGGCAGCGGTCCGTCAAGGTCCCGTGATTAAACCTTTCTTGGATTGCTCTTAAAGTTACGCCCTGCATTTTTGCATAGGCTCGCATTGAAACTAAAGCCAATTCGCCCCCTCAAGGGGACAATATGACTAGGGTGACTAGGTTTTGTCAAATTTACATGGTGACGCACAAAAACAAAAAGCTCGGGATTAGCCGAGCTTTCAGACCTCTTGATTGATATTGCGAAGAGGCTTCCGCTAGTCCCGTCAATCTCGGGTTTTGTCCTCTAAAGTCACCGATAGGACAAACGAACTTTGCAAGTCGGGAACCCGTGAAGGTCCGACAAGAGCGACTAAGTTACAAAGGAAGCTTTGCGCACCTTCGATCTTTGCGCAATAACTTTTCTCAAATTATGACGCACGACCGCCCGCCGCGTGCGTTGTGACTAGGCGTCAAAAACCTTCAAAAACTAGCTGATTTTTGCGCGCCGTGCCGGGCGCACCTTATAGCGCGCAGGAAGGACCCAATAAACAATGAGTTCGATCTAATAACTAATAGATAAGAGATGAGCTTTAAAACGAATAGGTTCGCTTTTAAATGCGAACTCAAATATAAAAGACTTAACGTGTTTCAATATGGGAATTGTGTAACACCTATTTAGATTTGATCTTATCAGCAAGACGTTGCACTCGATAGTTTAATTCGTGAATGAAGTTGGCTTGGAATATCTCGGCGCCCCTACCTTGAAGAGTTGCCCCCACCTTCTTTTTCTCATTGAGCAAGAGCGCACCCAATGAAGGCGCGGTTTGCATATTGAGATGACCCTTAGTGCTTTTGCTTCTCTTCATTATTTGCAGGCCCTTTGAAGCGGTCTTGGCAATGAAGCCCCCTTGCACAACAAACCTCTTGCCCGGTGTTATCTCTGCCCGCACTTTCTTTCTGCGTTTGACCTTTATTCCCTTTTGCTCGGTTGCGGCCTTAGTGCCTCTTAAGAAATCAATCAATTGCAGACCTCTTGATTGAAAAACAACCGACCCCTCAAGGCTTCCAAGTGATTTGCCTTTGGCCTTATCGAGCCAAATATATTTTGATTTGAGGACGCTTGATTGAATGCGCATTTCTTTTTTGATTTCAATGACCGACTCTTTTCGGACTGTCGTGAGGGTCCGGTTGATTGCTGTGCGAGCGGCCCGAAAGACTTCATTACGCTTGAGTTGGTCAAAGGCGTTATATGCTTCCCGAATGTTTTCCGTGATTTCGACTTTGAAGCTCATAAAACCCCCGCCATTGAAAGCCCTGTAAACCCTGCCCGTCGGCAAGGGCTCAAGCTCGTCGGCTCTTTAAGGGCGTTCCCCGTCGATCAAGCGGGGTTTAAAAGGCGCATTCCATGAGCTTGAGGTCTCTTAGGAATATGCTGCCCTGTTTAAAACATTTCGTCGATAAGTTTCTTGACCTTTGATTTCATTTTTGGGCTTAACTTTTCTTTTTTCACGACCTTGGCGGGTTTGACGCTTTTGGTCCCGTTGATTTCTTTTTCAACGCATTGGTCAACCCAAGTTTGAAAAGTCCCAAATCTTTTTTCGATCAAGTCTCGGTGTTTAGGTTCAATTCTAATTGAACGGGTTGTTCGCACTTCTTTTCCCTTAGCTTTTCGAGCCATGTCGTCACTCCAAATTTTATAAAGCCCTCGAGTTGTTCTTTTGGAGCGCCTTCGCGTCCGTCCATATCAAGGGCAAGTTCGTTGAAAATTCTGTCGATTGCCGTTTCGCTATTTGAAACCCAAACCGTGTCTTGGGCGTCGTTTATTATTCCAATCCCAATTTCAGCAAGCGAAACACAAAGCGGCCTCAATGCTTTTCGGTGTTCAAGCTCTATCTCGTCAAGCAATTTTTCGAGTTGCGTTTCAAGCTCGAAGCCGCGAGTCGAGCAAATAAAAAATTCAAGTTTTTCTTTTAAAGCTTTTCGGTTCATTGGTTGCCCTTTCAATTTGCTTGATAAGTTCGTCAACGTGATAAGATTTTAAATTTAAAACGTCGACCGGAATGCCGATCAACCTTAAAACCTCTTCATTGACTTGGTGAATTGTTCCGCCTTGCCATTTCAACGCTTCGCAAACTCTTGCAAGGTTGGTTCGTTGTTGGGCGTCCATTATTGCCCCAATCTTATGATTTCATATTTTGGCTTTTTTGAGCCCCCCTCTTTGATCGGGCCGCAAACCGCTGCCATTGTGTCGGTGTTCCGAATATCACAATGCGAAGTTGGGTCGTTGTGTTCCATGTCGCCCAAATAAACACGAAAAGGGAAACCCGTTTTTATGCAAGTCCGAACCGCGCTCATGCCTGCGGCCTCTTGTTCGGGTGTCGAGCTTTTCTTTCTGAAATAAAGCGGTGAACCATATTCTTTGAATTCAAGAAAAACAATTTCGGCAGTTTTGGCAAATTTCTTGTTGAAATTTTTCACGGCAACAACGCACTCGGCTTGATCGGCTTGGGCAGTTGTTGAAATTAAAATCAAAATCAATAAAAGTTTTTTCATTTTGAACCCCTTTTTGGTTGTTGGCGAATAATGACGCCGGTTGAATGGCAACTTTCACAATTAAACCAAAGAATTGTTCTTTGGCCGTCTTTTGTTTTTACAACCCTTTTTGCGTTTCGGGTTGTGATTGGTTTTTTGCAACAAGGGCAATTTTTGATTTTCATTTTGCCCCTTTTTATTCGTCAAACTTTGCGCGTTCTTTTTCAGAAAGTTCCGACATTGCAAGAGCTTTTTCTTTTGCTTTTTCAGCGGTTGCAAATTGCCCGAACTCATCGCCATTTGTTCCGCTCACGAAAAACACAATTGCGGTTTCACGTTCGGTTTGCATGATAAAAGACTTTTGAACATAAACACCATTGCGCTCAAAAAGACGTTCACTTGGAAAAGCTAAGTTGTGAGCGTCAAAAAGCATTTCGTCATGGGTGAAGTGAACAAAGCCCCTTTTGCTGATAAATTGGTTTTTCATTTGCTTTTCCTTTCGTTAAGGGTCTCGGCGAAGTGAACGGCCTTTCGGCCCCAGTTCCGTTCTTAGTTGTTGCCCGAGCGTCGGGTCTAAGGGGCATCTTCGCTTTGACTTGATATTATTGTGCAACACGAAAAGGAAAAACGCAACACGAAAAGGAAAATCGTCTCAATTTGAAATCTTTACAAGGTTGGTGCGGGCCGGGGCTTTCTAGGCCCCGTTAGGCTTTCCGTCGTGAACACGTTGGAATGATTTGAGCCGCCCGCCTAAAAATCGTCGGCGGTCATTTGCTTTTGCTCAAGTCCTGAAATGGAACGCGCCCCAAAACCCGCCATAAGTAAAGCGTCAACAACGCCCTCGTGATATTTGCCACCCTTCGACATTGGAATTTGCGGCAGGTATTGGCCGAAGAGCCTCACAACCGCAATTTGGCTTTTTGCTTTTGGCTTTAAATCTTTCGCAATTCCTTCATGCATCGCTTTGGACCATTTCGCCGGCTCAAGATAGGTGACGGGCACGCCGGCGGTCTCAATGGCGATTTCAAGCGCGGCAAAGCCCCTGCCATAATTGAACGCCGAGGTTGTTGGCATTCCAAACGGGACCGCTCGCTCAAGAAAAACGTGCGCCGGGGTTCTTGACCTGAAACGGTTTAAGATTTCTTGCACCTTTTTAAAATCAATGTCCTTGGTTCCGTCGGGCTTCAAAGGCATAAACTCAAAAGTCATTTGCCCCCCTTTCAGAAAAACCAAGGCCCCGGCTTGTCCCGGGTCAATTCCAATTATTGTCATCAAGCCCCCCTCAATCTTAAACTTTCTTAAATTCCAATGCTGCGCAAAGTCGGTCGAGGTCTTTTCGTGTTGCGCAAAGTTGCCTCTTTCCGTGTTACGTTGTCCGGGTTGTCCCTGTCCGGGTAGGTTTTAAATCTATATATAAATAAAATCTTTTCTCTTATCATTTCTTCTTCTTCTTCTTCAATTTAAAGAAAAGAACTTGGACAACTAGGACAGAAATAACAATTCAAAAGCAAAATCACAACTTTGCGCTGTCCGGGTTGACAATTTCAACCCGGGTTTTGTCCCTAGTAGCCCGGACCGTCCAAAGCTTTTAAGCGGTCCTCATCCTTAAAAATATATTCACTTGCGTCAAATTCTTGCGGCGCATTCAAGTGAAGGGTCCGACAAAATGCCGACATTGCCTCTTTTGGACCGAGTTCGACCACGTCCCGTCTTCGCCCTGCGATAGTTGGGCGTTTTCTGGCCGGGTTCAAAATGCCGAAATATGCGTTTGTTTTGCGCCAAAAAGCCTCATGCGAAAAGCCCTTTTTATAAGACTTGGTTCGGTTTGCAAAATTTAAGAACTCTTTAAATGCCAAATCTTTAAGCAACATTTTTTCATTCACCCAAAGCTCGCGCGGCTCATGGTTCCAAAGCGCATTCCAAAATTCGGCCTCAACGCCTTCGCTCGCAACTTTCATTTGGTGACCTTGGCCGTCCCCGAACTCAACCAATTTGTGCGGGTTGAAATTTGAAATGTCGCGGGTCAAGAGCATTTCAAAGACCGCTTGGGCCAAGTTGCCCTTTTCGAGTTGGTCCGCAATGGCTTTAAAGAAGTCGTGACGTTTTGCAAAGCCCGCGTTCACTTCAAACACGCAATAACGGCGGTTTGACCGCTCAATTGAAACGGCTTCCGGGTTGTTCGAGGCGATTGCATAGCGTGAATAATTATTCACCGCAAAGCGGCCCCCAAACTTTTGCTCAACGGTCATTTGCTTGGAGCCCGTGAGGTTTTTTAAAACCCCGTCCTCTTCGCGGTCGCCCCGCCATGACGCCTCATCAATGAAGGTCAAGAACTTGCAGGCTTGCTCATAATTGAAACGCTCTTTTAAGATCGAAGAGCGGTTGATTGTGTTGTGATAACTGCCAAGAATGGTCTTCATTATGCGATCAAAGAGCATTCCTTTGCCGGTCCCTTGGTCGCCTATGAGGACCGGGACAAGCGAGCAACGCTCATGGGGGCGTTGGACCAAGTGCGCGAGCCAATCAAGCAACCAAAGCCCTTTATCAATGTCCCCGTTGGCAATGCCTTCAAAGATCAATTGGGTGAAAAGAGCCGTGTCGCCTTTGATCGGCGTGCAAGGAAGCGGCGACCATAAGTTAAGAGCCCCGGGCTCATCTTGGTGCGAGAAAATGATTTTGGTGAATGACTGCCGCTTTTCGTTTTCCGACCAAAGCTTTGAAACCTTCGTGTAAACGGGTTTCAACCGGCCTTCCTTGTCTTTCTTATATTCCTTGAAAAAGTGCGTTGCCGTTTGCAGCGCAAAGTCGGCGGGTTTCATAAAATTGACAGTCTTATAACCGTCTTTTGAAATTGTGAGTTTGCCAATCTTTCCGGGGTTGGCCTCTTTTTCCAAGAAAAACCCCTCGCGGTTTAAGTCCTCAATGATAAAGTCCTTATGAACCGAAACAATGCCCCGGTCCTCTTTGAACCAACCCGGGTTTTGCTCGGCCTCAAGCTCAATTTTTTGTTGCTGATTTGCAAATTCAAGTTTGTCCATTTCAAGCGTGAGACTTGGAACTTCGCAACCAAGCTCGCGAGCAATGAACGCCAAAGATCGAACCGTCATGCCGCCTTTACTTGAAAAGCCGTTCCATTTATAAGCGCACGCCTCAAGGTCGCCGTCTTTAAAATTCTTTCCGCTCGAGACCTCTTGCCAAAGTTTCAAGCCCTCTTCGTTTGGCAAACTCGAATGAATTGCCATGCCGATTTGAACCCATTCGTCATAACCAAAAGTTTTTTCTTTCAGTTGAACGGCGATTTTCTCAACGAATTTTTCAATGCCAATAAAATCAATCGGCTCTTGGTCCGCTTTGTGAGTTGCTGCGAATAAGTCTTGGAACTTGTCGGGAATTTCTTGAATGGGACTCTCATCAATCCAAGTGTATTGCTGCCCCTCTGAAAGCGTCGAAGGGAAAATGACAATTATGTTGTTCCATTGGGTGTCAATGCCCCGCTTGGTGAGCGGTTTTTTATATTTGGAATTTGGTCTTGCTCTGAAAACAAAATGAAGACCGCCGCGCGCCGATCTTTGAGTCATGGTGCGAACATTTATGTCACGCGAAAGCTCGGCCCAAAGTTCAAGGCCGCCGTCACGGGCGTCAACGTCGACAACGACAAGGCCGCTCTTTGCCGGAAGCAAACCCCAATTGCAACCGCGAAACTTTGGGTCGTTGTACCATTTCAGCATTTGTTTTGCCGAGTTGCTCGCAAACCTTGCAGGGTCTAAGAGCGGCGCTTTTCCTTTGTGCGCAACGGGAATAAGATAAAAGCCAAGTTGTTCATAGCGCGCAAAAATGTCTTCGATTTTGCGAAGTGTATTGATTGAATTTTCCATTGGTCACGACCTTAAAATGGAAAAGAAAGTTGAACGCCAATTTTCTCTCGCTTGATGTTGTTGGTTTTCAAATATGACTCAATGAAAGGTTCATAAATGTTTTCCCAAGTCAAAGCGCGGTGTGAAAGCTCGATGAGTTTGAAAGCCTCAAGCGGCGGCGGCGCAACTTTATAAGTGCGCCAATTGGAAACCGTTTGCGAAGTGACTTTCATAAGTTCGGCAAGTTGTTGTTGGCCGATTGAATCAATAAACTCTTGAAGCTTCATTTAAACCCCTCTTATATTGTGAAACACAAAATTTGCGCAAAGTCGGCACGTTTGTCCATAAAATTAAATTTGGCGGTGCGCCAAAAATTATTTTTTAAAAGTTGACAAACATTTCGTGTTGCCGATATTTCTTTTGAGCGCACTCAAAAAGAAGTCCGTGGTAAGTAACTTCAAGTCGCTCTTGTCGTGATGACTGCAATTCGGAGCGGGAACTAAGGCCCCGCGCTTTTTGTTTCGCAAACATTCCAATGCGAGGGGTTCCAATGAGTGCCAATTTCAAACCTTTGACGGAAGGTCAAAGGCGGTTGCTTGAAATGTCAAAAGCGACCGAAACAACTTTCACTTGTCCGTCACCGGAAGGCAAAAAATTTCTGCCGTTCCAATTGGCCGGCATCGAGTTTGCGGTGAGCCCGCTTGTGAAACACGTTTTGATTGGCGACGAACCCGGACTTGGGAAAACCGTTCAAGCAATCGGCGTTTGCAATCATTTAAAAGCAAAGAAAATTTTGGTCGTTTGCCCTGCAAAACTTCGCACGGTTTGGAAAAGTCACTTGAAAGATTGGCTCACCTATGAGGCCGAGTTTGAAATTGTGTCTTATAACTATCTTGCGGACCCCGACAACATTATTGAATTGAAGCGCAAAGGCCCTTTCGACGTTGGCGTTTTTGATGAGGTCCATTATTTAAAAAACCAACAAGCAAAGCGCACCAAGTACACGCTTGCAAAAAACGGTTTAATTTCTGCAATCAACAAAGTCGTTTGCCTTAGCGGGACGCCCATTCAAAATAGACCCATTGAACTTTATCCGATTGCAAAAGCTCTTTCACCCGCGACAATCGGCGGCCTCGACAAATTCGGTTATGGAATAAGATATTGCGCGGGTTGGAAAACCCCTTGGGGAACTTGGGACTTCACGGGCGCGAGCAACTTGCCCGAGCTTGGTTTAAGGTTCCGATCAAACTTTATGGTGCGTCGGACGAAAGAAAAAGTTTTGAAAGACCTGCCGGAAAAGTTTTTGAACCTTGTTCATATTGAAACCAAAGACGGAAAGACCGCGCTTGCAAAGCTTGAAGAGCTTGGCCTTGAGACTGTTATCAAGGGCGGCGGAAAGCTTGATAGTGAAACGCACGTCTCAACGCTTCGGCAAGAGGTCGGCGTTTCAAAGGTTGATTTTGCGATTGAATATATTTCGGAACAACTTGAAGGCGGGCACAAAAAAATTGTTGTGTTTGCTCACCACAAAGCAGTCATTGAGGGGCTTTCAAAAGGCTTCGACCAAAAAGGCATTCGCTTTGTTTGCTTAAAGGGCGGCATGACCGACGAACAATCGAAGGCGGTTGTCGATAGCTTTCAGAAAGACAATGAAACGCAAATTTTTATTGGCTCGCTCATGGCTTCAAAAGAGGGCATCACTTTGACCGCTGCAAGTTATGTCATTTTTGTCGAGTTTTCTTGGGCCCCAATGGATAACGAACAAGCAATGGACCGAACCCATCGCATCGGACAAAAGAACAATGTCATGGTCGATTTTCTTGTTCACAAGGGAACCATTGACGAACGCATTGCAAAGTTTTGCATCGAGAAATCAAAAGCCATAAAGGAATTTGGACAATGAGTTTTTATGTTGAACACAAATGCGGGAAAAGATTTTGTCGATTTTGGACCTATGTGATTTTAAAAAATAATTTTTTAGGGGAAAAAATCAATGACAACATTCGCGAACAAATGGTTTTGACAGTCAAAAGCGTTTATCTGGTCGCTTGGCAAAGAGGTCTTATTTCTCCAAAGCAACCAAATCAAATTGAAGAGCTTTTAAATTTAATTGTCGATCATTTAATTTCGGCGAATAGGTCTTTATGATTGAATTTTGTTTTGGCTTTTTATTTGGAGCGTTTTGCACTTTTTGTTTTTTATATTGGGCATTGAATGACGCCCGAAATGAGGGGAAAAAGAAATGAACCTTGAAAAATTGATAAAATCTTTTGAACCTTATCGCGACCGTTGGGGCGCAATTGTCCAACGTGACGGCGACGGCGGTGACTCTTGCTATCGAACGTCGCTTTTGATTGCTCTTTTATATTTGGCGGGAAACAAACTTTCGGCCAAATATCAACTCGAGCTTTGGCAATACAACTTTCAAACTTGGCCGGGAATTTTTAGGCGGCATCCTGATAAAACAAAATGGTATTCCCGGCCAAACAATTTCTCGCGCGACCAATTTGAAAAAGCGTGGCTCATGCTTTTGATTGTGTCGCCGCTGAAAGTTTTCCCGGCTTTGTTTTGGCAAATGCTCCGCTTGGGCTTTCACCAAAACATTCATAAGGGAACCGACTGCAATGGTCTTGCGTGTTACAAGCTGCCCGACCTTCCGGGCGTCGGCCAAGTGCGCGCTTTTGTGCGAACATTTTTTGGCGGGCTTTGGTGTTTGACGGGCGTTGTTCTTTATTCGCAACCGCTTGTTTGGTTGTTCGCACCTTATTTGCTTTTGTGTTTAATGGACTTGGCCTTTGTTGCCGACCTTCACTTTCGCAAAAAACAAACATGGGACTATGATTCGCTTATGGCAATTGATTTGGCTTATGCCAATTTCAGAATGCCAACGCCGGTTTCAGTTTGGGCGGGCCGGGAATATCTCAAGACCGATTGGAAAGAAAGAATTTTGCACAATTATGGTGCGACTGAAAATGACATCAAACCCTTGGGCGGCCTTTATGTTGAGACCGTCGAGGCAATTTTAAACCGAAAGGAAAAGGCAAATGCAACCACAAATCAATGAGGCAATGAAACACTTCGGAAAAGGTTTCGCAATTTTGGCCGAGGCTTTCCAAGCTGCCGGCATTCAAACCCAAGAGCCGACACAAATCGCAGCGGCAACAACCGCAAAGGCAAAGAAAGCCGCAGATAAAAAAGCGGAAGTGAAAGCCGAAGAGCCTGCGGCGGAAGCCGAAGAGCAAAAGCCCGAGCCGGTCGCGGCCCCCGTTGCTGAAAAGAAAGCGGCAAAGAAAAAAGCCGATGAGCCTGAATTCTTGACCCTTGATCGCGACGGAAAAATTGAACACCTTCGCACGCGAATGGTTCAAGTGAGCGTGAAACTTCAAGGCGACCGCGAAAAGGTTTATTCATTCTTGAAAAAATATAAAGTGACAAAAGTTGCGGAGCTTTCCGACGAAAACTTGGACGCTTTGAAAAATGATATTGAAGTTTTCTTGGGCGGCCCGGACGCACTCGGGGTTTAAAATGGAAAAAACCATTCACCAAAAATTGACGACCGCATTTCAAGACGGTTTTGACCTTGCCCTTAACCGGCTTATGCAAGATGAGGACGAAAGCCGTCAACAAATTGCAATTGCCGCCGGAACTATCGACGGCGAAAAATTTGAAGTTCATATTTTGATAACTATGAACACGCCCGATTTTATTCGCGGGGCAAGTCAACAATTGGACAATGCCGTTCTTATTGGTGAGGTTAAAAATGCACTTAATGTTTGACTTTGAAACTATGGGGCAAACGCCCGACACAAAAGTTGTTTCTCTCGGCGCGGTCGCGTTCAATCGCGACGGCGTTCTTGGGAAAAAGTATTGGGTTTTCGATTGGGAAAACCAACCCGGTCGGACCGAAGACCCCGAGACTGCGGCTTGGTGGAAGCGTCAAAGCTTTGAAGCGCAAGCCGTGTTTCGCACGCCGAAAGAAAAACGCGTTTCATTGCCGGACTTTTTAAACCAATGCGACTCTTGGATTGAGGGAATTTGCTTTGAACTCAACGAAAGCCGAAACCCCAAGACCGGCAAATGGAAAGAGCTTAAGCCTTGGGGCAATGGCGCAAATTTCGACATTGTTATTCTTGAAGACATTTATCGAACCGTGAAAGGCAAAGAGTCAATTCCTTGGGCTTTCTGGAATGTTTGGTGTTTTCGGACGTTCGACAACTTGACCAAGTGCAAAGAGTTGAAAGCGAAAAATAAAGTTGGCGAAGCAATCGTCAAACATAACGCCCTTGCCGATGCACTTTGGCAAGCGGAATGCGTTCTTGAAACTTGGAAAAGGCAAGACGCAAGAAAGGCAGCAAAATGAAAAAAGCAAATGACCTTTTAAGAAGAGCCGTTTGGTTTGTCGCCGGGTGTTTGTTCATTCCGCCGCTTTGTTTTCTTCTTTTGGTTTTGATGTTCTTTGCATGGCTCACCGAGGACGACTCGAAGCCCATGACGAAAGACGAATACTATGGAAGGATATTTTAAAAATGGCAAAACCAAAACCTCTGCCATCACAAAAAATTTTAAAAAAGTTTTTTGAATACCATAAAGACGGTTATTTTATTCGGAAAATTTCAGCAAGTTCAAAATACCCAAAAGGAAGTATTGTCACTGGAACAATAAAAATTAAACAAAATAAACAAGTCAAATTTTTTGGCGTTCTTTATATGTATCATCGACTTGTTTGGGCTTGGCATTTTGGAAAAACGCCGGACGTGATTGACCATATCAATGTCAACGCACTTGATAACCGCATTGAAAATTTGAGGGCGGCAAGTATTCAATTAAATGCTTTCAATAAAAAGCGAGCAAAGAACAACCGAAGCGGTTTTCGCGGCGTCTATTGGTCCGCAGAACATGGAAAATGGCGAGCCCATATTTCTGCAAATGGAAAAAGGTCTCATCTTGGACTTTTTGAGACTTCCGAAAAAGCCAGTCTTGCATATAAAAAAGCCGCAATTTTAAAACACGGAAGGTTTGCAAATTATGAATCAAATTAAAACCCATTCAAAACTTGGAGCAAGCTCGACCCATCGTTGGATGAACTGCCCCGGAAGTGTTGCGTTGTGCGAAATGGTCCCGCCAAAACCTGACACGGAATACAGTCGTCAAGGGACGGACGCGCATTCGCTTATGGAATTTGCCATGAACAAAACGCCGGCGGTTCGTTACTATATTGGACGCGAAAAAGAACACGGTCTTGATTTTAAAATCACCGAAGAAATGGCCGACCATGTTCAAAAATTTATCGACCGTTGCCGTTGGGAATTTCACCAACTCGAAGGCGCGGTCATGCACGTCGAAAAAAAGTTTCATTTAAAACATATTCACCCGGACCTTTACGGAACCGCCGACGTTGTGATTGTGCAACCCTTTGGAAAGATCAAAGTCATTGATCTTAAATATGGTGCGGGCGTTGCCGTTGACCCGGTTGAAAACACCCAACTTTTATACTATGGCCTCGGCGCAAGTCATGGCGAAGACTTTTCAGAAATCGAACTTGTCATTGCTCAACCAAGAATCGAGGGCGGCGAATGGCAGACTTGGACGACAACGCCGGAATATATGGTTGAGTTTTCCAAGGTCTTAAAACAAAAAGTCGTCGAGACCCAAAAGAAAAATGCAAAGCTCCAAGAGGGCGAGCATTGTCGTTGGTGCGCGGCTTCGCATATTTGTCCGCAGCTTCAAAAGAAAGCCGTCGCAGTTGCTCAAGTTGATTTTGCCGAAGAGGGCGCAAAGCTTCCCGAAGTCCAAGGTTTGACCGACGAACAAATTGTCAGGGTCATTGAATTTGAAAAGCACTTAGACAATTGGATAAAGGCAGTCAAAGAGGCCGCGTTTCTTCGCTTGATGAGCGGGGAAAAAATTGAAGGCTTGAAACTTGTCAGGGGCCGGGGCTCACGCGATTGGTCGGACGAACAAGTTGTCAAAGCAACCTTCGGCGACAAGGTTTTGACCGAACCAAAATTGATGAGCGTTGCTCAAGCTGAAAAAGTCTTGGGCAAAAAAGCAATCGGCGAATATGTCGTTTCGATTGAAGGCTCAATTCAAGTTGCACCGGCAAGCGATAAGCGCGCGGAAGTCGTGAACGCCGGCGACGATTTTGAACGCATCGAGGACAAGAAACAATTCAGCGCAGAGGACTTTTAAAATGGAAAAAATTATCAAAGCAATAACCAAACCAAAACGCGGTTGTTTTTGCCGCACTTGTTCGGAGTTGAGAAAATGAGCAAACAAAAAGAATTAAACATTGAACCCCCAACGATTGACCCAAATTGGCCTTGGGTCCTTGAAGAAATCGCGCAAAGCAAAGCCGACGGGAAAGTTTTAAAGCATTCCGCAATTGGTCTTTCGACTTCTCAGGTCTCAAAAATTCGTTTGCAATACGCAAAAGGCAAAGACCTTTTCGAGTTCCGAAGAGGCAAGCCTTTGCAAATTGAACTTGAAGACGCAACCGTCACTTTCAAGCTCACAAGGCAGGGCGCAAGCCCGGGCAACTTAAAAGGCGGAATAAAAATTTTGACTAAAAAAGATTTAAACATTGCGACGGTTCAAGCGATAGGCGCTTTGACCGCCGACAACAACCAACAAGAGGAAAGAGCCAATGGCAACAACGACAAATAAAAAAGATAGCGTGAAACTTAAAACGCCAACATTCCGCGCGAGCTTCGCGAATGTTTTCAAACCAAGAGTTCCGTTCGAGGGGCAAGAGGCGGTTTATTCCGTTGAAATGCTTTTCGATAAAAAAGACAAAGAATTTGGAAACATGAATTGGCTTAAGAAAGCAATCAAAGAAGTTGCCGACGCCAAATGGGGCGCGGGCAAATATCCAAAGAATTTCAAAACACCAATCAAAGACGGCGACGAAAAAGAACTTGAAGGCTATGCCGGTCATTTTTTCGTGACTTGCAAATCAAAACAAAAGCCGGGAATTGTCGACAAGAACTTGGACGAAATTATTGAGCCCTCAGAGTTTTACTCGGGTTGCTATGCTCGGGCGACGGTTGTTGTGAAAACATATTCAACTGCCGGCAACAATGGCGTTGCGGTCTATTTGCAAAACCTTCAAAAAGTTAAAGACGGCGACGCATTTTCAGGCAAGCGAAATGCGAAAGATGACTTCGACGCTCTTGAAGAGTTGGCCGACGAATCATTGGCCGAAGACACTCAAGCCGACGAATACGAGTTTTAAAAATGAGATGCGCGGTTGACGGTTGCAGCAAACCTATAAGGCGGACAAATCTTTGTGGGGCCCACTACCAAAGAAAAATTCGCAACGGGAATGTTCAAAAAGATATTCCGGTTGGTTTCCGATTTCATAGGATGAGCAACAACCGTTCGCCCGCATATAGAACATGGCTTATGATGAAAAACCGATGCTTAAACCCGAACGCGATTGACTTTAAATACTATGGCGGTCGGGGAATAAAAATTTGTCGACGTTGGTTGACGTTTCAAAATTTTTTTAAAGACATGGGCGAAAGGCCTTTGCATTTAAGTTTAGACCGAATAAACGTAAATAAAGGATATTCAAAAGCAAATTGTCGTTGGGCAACCCGTCTTGAACAAAGAAAAAATAGGCGTGATTGCAAATGACACAATTTTTAAGATGCACCATAGATTTTGAAACTCGAAGTTCTGCCGATCTTAAAAAAGTCGGAGCTTATCGTTACGGGCAACAATGGGACACTAAAGCCCTTTGCCTTGCTTATGAATTGCCCGGACAACCTGTCAAACTTTGGGAACCTTCATTGCCCCCGCCAAGTGACCTCTTCTTTTGGGTCGAACAAGGCGGCCCAGTTGAAAGCCATAATGCGGAATTTGAATGGATTATTTGGAATTATGTTCAAACACGCTTCCAATGGCCTCACCTTAATTGGAAACAACTTTATTGTTCCGCTGCGAAGGCCGCAGTCATGGGCTTGCCGCGCTCGCTTGACGGCGTTTGCGACGTTTTAAACACCGAAGTCAAAAAAGATAAAGACGGCAAAAAGATCATGCTTCGGGTTTCAAAACTGAAACGCCCAACCAACAAAGAGCCCGACTCATGGGACGACGACCCGGAAAAACGTGAAAAGCTTTATGCGTATTGCATTGACGACGTGCTTGCTGAAAAAGGAATAAGTGAGGCGTTGCCCGACTTGACTCCAATGGAACACAAACTTTGGCGTCATACTGCAATGATAAATGAACGCGGGGTTTACTGCGACTTAGACACTTGTCGGAAAGCCTCGGAGCTTGCAAGACGCTTTGAACGTGATCTTTTGAATGAGCTTAAGATTGTCACCAACGGCCAAGTAAAGACGGCCAAGCAACACGCAAAACTTTTGGAATTCATTCGAGCCGAAGGCGTTGAGACCGACAACCTGCAAGCCGGAACCGTGCAAACACTTTTGAAAATTCCCGACCTCACTTATCGCGCAAAGAGGGCTCTTGAAATTCGTTCGCTTTTAAACCGTTCAAGTCTTGCGAAGTTTGACACAATGTTAAGAATGGCGGGGCCCGACGGACGCATTCGCGGGACACTTATGCACCATGGGGCTTCAACGGGACGGGACACGGGCAAAGGAATTCAACCGCAAAACTATCCAAGGGGGAACTCGAAAGATGTTGAGCGTTTAATTTATGCCGTTCACGGGCTCGACTATGACGATTTCAAAGCAATTTTTCCCAACGTGTTCGACACGCTTTCAAATATCTTGCGGGGAATGTTGTGCGCAGCGCCCGGGAAAAAGTTTGTTGCTGCCGATTTTGCGGCGGTTGAGACAAGAGTTTTGTTTTGGCTTGCGGAACACAAAGAGGGTCTGCAAATTTTCTTCAATGGTGATGACATTTATAAAGCAATGGCGTCGGCAATTTATGACGTGCCAATAAGTGAAGTCACCAAAGAGCAACGACAACTTGGAAAGCAAGCAATCTTAGGGTTGGGCTATGGCATGGGACCGAAAAAGTTTGCCATGACCTGCGCAGGTTATGGAATTCATATCACCGAAGAGTTTGCAAAAAAGGTTGTCACTCTTTATCGAAACTTGCATTGGCCCGTCAAAAATCTTTGGGGCGACATTGAGCGCGCTGCAATCGGAGCGGTTGAAAGACCGGGAAAAGTTTTCGCTGCCGGCAAGTGCAAGTTCTTTGTTCAAGGCCGTTTCTTAACGTGCGAACTTCCAAGCGGGCGTCGAATATATTATTGCGACCCAACTTTGCGAAGCGAAGACACGGGTTGGGGCGAGCGAAAGCGGCTTGGATATTATGCCCCCAACTCACAATCAAAGCGTTGGCAATATGAAGAAACTTATGGCGGGAAGCTTGTCGAAAACTGCGTTCAAGCGGTTGCCGCCGACCTCATGCGTGAGTCGGCACTAAGGCAAGAAATTGCAGGCTTTCCAATCGTCATGCGCATTCACGACGAATTGATTGCCGAAGTTGATAAGGACCGCGATTGTCTCGAAGAGTTTGAAACAATCATGCGAACACTTCCGAAATGGGCAACGGGTTGTCCAATTGAGGTCGAAGGCTATGAAGGCCCTCGTTATCGCAAAGGATGAGTCGGCCAAATGAAAACGTCCTTATTCAAAAACACGCAATCGAGTTCATTCGTGAAGCGGCGAAGCTGCAAGAGGGTTGGGCCTTTGCAAGACTTCAAACCGCCGAAACCGAGTTTGACAGATATGACGCTTGTGAAGAAATGGAACTTTGGAAGGCCGTTCAAATCTTGCTCGACCAACGCGATAAATTGCAAAAATATGTTCGCCTCTTAATTCTTGAAGAGGGCGAAGAAACCACAACAAATGCCGCGAAGGAGTACCTTCACGACATTGGAATTGATCTATGAGGGGGAATTTTATGACGGGGACTTTAATTTTTGCGGCCTTTGGGTTCGCGTGTTGCGTGATTGGCGTCTTGCTTTTTCTTTGGAGTGAAGACCGCTCGATGCGCAAAGAATTTCAAATGATTGGCAGCTTAAAGAGCGACGTTTTTACAATGAAAAAAGAACTTGAACAAAAAAGCGCAACCCTTAATTGGTTGATGTCCGACCGAAACAAAATGCACCTTGAAAACAAGTGCTTAAAAGAAGAGGTTGAAAAACTCCAAGACAATTATTCGGCGCAAATTTCGACGCAACGTGAGCTTTCAATTCGACAAGAGTCGGTCGAGAAACAAAAACCGGCCATTCCGTCAACCATTGAAATTGTTTTCGTTGATAAACCAAGACAAACCGTGTCACAATTCAAACCAAAAGAGCGAGGTCAAGATGAGCAAAAACAAACACCAAAAACGAATCGAGCAACAAAAAGCTCCGCAAAAGGAAACTCTGCCCTCGGGCGAAGTTATCGCGACGTTGAAAGATCAAATTCTAAGCGAGTGCCGACTGATCGCAAGCGGGGTCAAGGTCTCAATTTATGAATTGATTGAAATGACTAAAGAGCTTCAAGCTCTTGAAGACGCTGAAAAAGAACCTCAAGCGGCTTTAAGTGCCGAAGAGTTTTGAACGGGCGCAATATATTTGGCCCGTTGACAGTAACCTTTTGAAGCAAGCCAATGCAAAACAAGCTCGGTGTCTCGAACCCCGAGCGAGTCAATGTCGCTCGAAAGCCATTCACCTTTTTCGTTGATAAGGTCTTCACGAATTTGATCGAAGCGGACCGCTTTAAAATGATCGAGGACCGCACGAAAGAAAAGTTCCGAACACTTTATGCCGCTTGACCCCTCATCGAAGGGGTTTTTTATGTTCACTCGAAAGAACCATTTGAAAAATCTTTGAATGCCAATGCCAATGTTTTCTTTCAATGGATAGGGTGCGCCCTGATTTTCTTCAATATAGATTTTGATTTCGCGATAAATTTCTTCGGGCAAAGTGAAACACCAAAGGTCAACAATATGGGCATGGTGTTCAAAATAAAATTCCGACGTGTAACGAACGCCGCTTGCAACGGCTTCGCTCGCCAAATAAAAACCCCGCTTTTCGTGCGCGGGGAAGGCTAAGAAAACGTGACTTGCTTTATAAAGTTTGAACCAATTGCGGGGCTCAAAAACGCTTTTTGGAATTTCAGTAAAGCGAATGAGCCAAGCCGCCGGTTTGAATTTTCCGCGCGGCCTTGAAATGCCAACATAAATTTTAAACGGTTGGCGGAGCGTTTCTCTTAACAATTTTGAATTTGTCATAAAGCGGAACCACCTTTGAATTTGCGGGAATAACCCCGGTCAGTTCGAGGTCTGCGTCTTTCCATTTCGTGTCGGCATCGGCGGCCAAAACTGAAGAGATTTCAACGCGGACAATGCCCGATTGGGGCGAGACCCCCGGAATGTCCAGCGCGACAACGGTCCTAATTCCAAGGGAATTTAAAAAGACAAGGTTCCCCGCCGAATATGGCGTGAGGTCAAGCGGCCTGCCGCCATTGGCAGTCAAGACAAGATCGAACTCCGCTTTGGAGCCAACAACGATTTCGGCGAATTTTGGTTTGCAGTTCATAATTTAAAACCCTTTCATAAGTTAAGAAAATGTTAAGTGTCTTCGACCTCGACCTCAATTTGGTCCGGGCTTCCGATTTCAACCTCGACTTGCTGCCCTGCGGGAATAAAGTTCGAGTTCGCAAGAGTGCTCGCAAGTTGTTTGCCGGTTGAACCAATGTCCAAGTGATCGGCTAAAGTCTCGTCCCAAACCCCGTCGACAATTTGTTGAACGGTTGGCGGCGCGTTTTGTTGTAACAATTCGCCCGTCGAGCCCGCCGCAACATGGCCGGCAATTGGTTCGTCCCAAACCGCGTCGGCAATCGCCGCCGCCGTCGGATTGGAGCCGATTGCAGCAAGAACGGCAGCTTTGCGCGTCTCTGCCGCTGCGTCGGTCTCAAGCGTTGCAAGGGTCGTGTTTAAAGCGCCCTGCGAAGCCGGGTCGCTTGGAAGGTTGTCGGTCTTAGCTTTGATCGCCGTGACGCTTGTTTGGCTCGCCTTGGTGTCTAATAGACCCCCTGCGCGCTCAATGTCGGCCCGGACTGCGGCAACTAAAAGAACTTGGTCAATGTTTTGGTTCCCAATTGCGGCAACAATGGCGTTGATAAGGGCTTGGCCGTCGCCGTCATTTAAAAGAGCGGCCTCGACTGCGGTCGCAATCGCGGTGCGCTCACCTGCCGTCAAAGTATAGCCGGTCTTATCTGCGACAACCTGCGCAATCGAATTGACATTGCCGGAAGTGAAAGAAAATTGATCGGTCTTTGCTTTGATTGCGGCAATGCTCGCGTTGTCCGGCGCCGTATATGCCGAAGTGTTGAGCTTGTCCGAAACCTTTTGGTCAAGGGCTTCGCCAAAGCTTCCCGCGATTGAGTGAAGGCTTCGCAAAACGTCCCAAACTGCGCCCGGCAAAATCGAAAGCAAACTTGCATAATTCACGCCCGAAATGGTGACACTTAAAGTTGCGGTGTTTGAGTTTCGGTTTCCGAGGGCATCGACTGCGCGCACGCCAACGTGAACAACGTCACCTTGGACAATCGCATTGCCCGCACTGTCTTTCGTGAGGTCCATTGAAAGGCCTCTTGATAAGAAAGGGGTCAACGCAAAAATGCCGGCGGCACTTGCTTTTTGAACATAAACTTCATAAGTGATTGGGCCGTTGGTGTCCGAGGCCGCGCCCCATTGGGCTTTTGCCGAGCCGTCGGCATTGTTCGTCACCGAAGAAACAACCCCGCCCGAAGGCGGAGTGAAGTCAACGAGACACGCTTGCGGCGTCATTTGTTGCAATCTTATTCCTTGTTGAGCGAGTGACATTTTAAGCCTCTTTCAATGAGTTGTAAACAATGACCCCCGGCGGGCTTGTTCGCGTGAAAGTGATTCGCTTTCCGACTTGATCGGGGCCAACCCCTGCGTTCCAAGAAACGCCCTCGTCAAGCGAGTGCGTGAATTGTGCAAGGTCCGCCGACGTGTTTGCGCTTTCGCGAGTTGTTCCGTCGTCGTCAATGCTTCGGTGATAAAGTGTCGGAACCGAACCGCCGTGAAGTTTGACTTGGCGATAAACCGCTTTGCTTGGTGACGTGTCGGTTGTTCCGCTCGCCATTGGGACATAGTTCATTGAACATTCCCAAAGAGGGTCAAAACCAAAGTTGACCTCTTGAAGCTGCGTTGGAACGCCCGACAAGAAAGTCAAAACGTCCCAAGTGACTTTTGTTTGCGCATATTTTAAAAGCGCAAGGTCAAGCTCCGCAGCGGTTGCGGCCTCATTCCAACCCGTGTTCGGGTCATCAAAAATTGGGTCATTGGCGTCGTTTGATGTTTTATAAAAAATATGAATGGTGTCGGTGATTTCATAAAGTTGTTCCCAAGTCGAAACGAACTTTAATTTTGACGGACCCATAAGGTTTTGAACCGGGCCGATCAAATATGAATAACCAAAAGCTTGATCGGAGCGGGCGTCAATCGCAAGAATGACCCTTTGGCCCGTTGTCGTGACTTGAATATAAACCCAACCATTTCGCACAAAAAGACCGGCGACAACAAAGCCCCGAAAGAAAGCCGTCGTTGGGGCAACGGTCTCAAGCCATGACGTGATTTGCGAGCCGAAAGCTTGAGTGATTTGCGAGTTGATAAAGCCCTTCATATAGATTGCAAACGCCGCCGAAGTGAAAACAATTTTCCCCAAGATTTCCGAATAACGTGCGGTCACGACTGCCGGCGCAACATAGTCAATGCCCGTTCCCAAAGCATTCACGCCCGCAGCGCCCGAAAGCGAAGTGTTTCCCGAAGCAATCGAAGCAACCGGCCAACAATAAAAGTTTGAGGTTGTCGCTAAGAAGAAACAAAGTGTTCCGGCGTTTGCGCCGTCGGCCATTGTCACGACTTGGCAGTTGTTGAGCAAAAGCGCAGTTCCCGCAAAACCAGTTGCGGCAACCGACATTTTTCTTGAAGAGTCATAAAGGTTCGACACAATTCCGAACGCTCGACCAATAACCGGCGAAGTGACGGAAGTTCCCAAAATCGAGGCGCCGCCCGAAGTTGCTGAAAGCTCGAACGTGTTGGCGGTCACGTTTCTTGCGAAGTAAACGGTTTGAACCGCTGCCGCGCCCGAAGCGGTGAAGCCTGTCGGCGGTGCGCTTAAAATAATTAAAGGGTCATTGTTCGCGTAACCGTGACCGTTGATTGTGAAAACCGAAGCGGTTCCGTTGGCAACCGAAGCCGTTGCACTTGCATAAGTCGGCGCAGTTGTCGCAGAAAAAGCGTCATGCGATAAAGCCGCCGCAGTTCCCTTGACCGCAATGATTTGTGTTCCATTGAAATCGGCCCCAATAATGGTCGTCAAAGCATTCGCAACGCCGATTGACGTCGGGTCTTGAGCATTGAAGACCGCTTTGGCGTCACTTGATTGACCCATAAAAAATTGAACCGGCGACGGGTTCATTGAGAAATCAGCAAGGGCCGCTTTGTTTACTAAGAAAAAACCGCCGTTGATTGCGACCGAACCTCTTGAACCAATCCAAATTTTCCAATTTGTTGTCCCGGTGTCTGAAACAATCATGCAAGTCGGCGTGTGAGTTGTTGCCGCAGTGTTCGGAAGCGTGACAAGAATACGACCAACCGCCGTTTGTTTTCCCGTTGTTGGGTCAATGTTATAAAGACCGACCGAACCGACGCCCGACGTGATTGTTGAAAGCACAAATTTTCGATTGTTGGTTGTTGTGTATTCAATGCCCGACATTGTGAAAAGACCGGCAAAGTCGGTTTGCACGTCGGCAACGCCAACAAGCCCCGGGCCATAAACGGTTTTTCCGCCTAATGTTTTTTCAAAGACGTTTCCAAAAAGATTGATTCGGTTTTTGTTATAAGCATTTATTGTGCGCGCGGCAGAGCCGAGCATTCCCGCATATCTCATTTATTCGTTCCCCCTGTATTTTTCTTTTTCTAAAATTGGTGCATTCATAATTTGGTCGGCGCGTTCGGCAGTCAAAACCCCTGCCGCGACAAGAGCTTGCATTTTTCCCGGCAAGTCGACCCGGTTCAAATCGACATAAGTCACCGAGCTTGCGGCGTCCAAATAATCTTGGAAGGCATAACCGACCGTGTTGTTTTGTCTTGCCGCCGCAATGATTTGAATTCGCTCGGTTTGCGTGAAGCGTTCACGGAAAGCATAGCGAGAAATTTTGCGCGCTTGTTTGATATTTTCGGGGAACACAATTTTTGTGCCGTCGAACTCATAACCAACAAGAGGCTCGGGGTCGAGGTCACTAATATCAACAACCAATTGGTGCGCTCGAGCAAGCTCTTGATAAGCCGCTTCGGTGTCAATGGTTTTAAGTTCAACAACTTTGAACTCGTCTATGATTGCGACTCTCATGCTTGCCCCCTTGCCGCTCCGCTTTCGGCGGCGCAGATCATTGAAATTTCATTCAAGCGTCTTATCCAACCTTCGCCAAAGAATTGAAATTTCGGGTTGTCGAAATAACGGTTCAAGCGAAAACGTGAATAAGATTGAATGAGCTTTTCAAGGTTTACTTTCCCAATTGCGGCAAGGGTTCGAGGCCCCAAGTCGCCGTCGGCAGTCACTCCAAGGGCCGCTTGAAGCAACGCGATTGCAACTTGAGGCCCCTGATTTACTGCGCAGTCAAAAACGATGAGCCGAAGAGCTTGGGGCAAAAGTTCAATTTTGCACTTTTCCCAATACTCGGTTCGATAAATTTCAATCGCTTGCTCTTTTGTGAGTTCGCGAATGTTAAGGTTTGGATAAAATCTTTTGGCAATTCCAAAGTTGGTTTCGCCGCCGGGGTCATTCGGATTGCGAACATAACCGCCTTCATGTTTTAAAATTATTTCAACCGCAGTTTCAAATTTCATTTTCTTAACCTTTCTTTTTGTCTCGGGCGATTTCTTCAAGCTGCGCTTTTTGGGCTTTGAGGGCTTGAGCAATACTTGAAAACCATTGTTGGTTTCTTGCTTTATCAACGGCAAGTTCGCCGACTCCCGTTTGCAATTTGCCGATTTGCGCGCCATAAGTTTCGAGCGTTTTCTCAATCAAAATCACCCTTCCCAATTTTTCGTTTAAATTGTCGATTGCGAGTTTTGTCGTTTCACGCGCAAGCTCAAGGGTTTTATTTGTGTCGCTCGCGTTTGCTTGAACCTTTGCGATTTCAAGAATGAGGTCTTGTTTCAATTCAAAAACTTTTTCTTTCATTGCGAGCATATCGCCGTTGATTGCTTTGGTTGCTTTTCCCATGTCCTCGCGGTGAGCGTTCAAAGCTTTATTGGTGTCTTGAAGTTTGCCTTCAAGTGAATGTTTTATTCCGTGCATTTGATGAGTGAAAGTTTCAGCGGTCAACTTGGCTTCGCCAATTTGTTCTTTGAAACTTTGAAATAAAAGATAAGCAAAAAGTCCGGCCAAAAATAAAGCAATCACAATCACGGCAGCGGAAGGGTTGCTTGCAATGAAAGTGATAAGTTCCGTCATTTATTTTTTCCTTCGCAACGAATAAGAAGTTCGCGCAATTTTTTCACGTCGTCCTTTGGCAGACACGCCAAAGGTTCGCTGAAAGGGGTCACTTGATAAAGTTCCCAATTGCCTGCGAACTTGGTTGACTCGGGGGCCGTTGCACAACCCCCAAGCAAGCTAAGAATTAAAAATGCGCCGAAGAGCTTCATTGTCTTTTGCCTCGAATGCTTTGTTGATTTCGTCTAAGTCGTGAGCAACTTTCTTGTCAGTCTCGGCCTCGTCAATTCGCTTTTGCAAATTGTCCAAGAGCTTAAGAATGGCCGGAAGGTTGGAAAGCAAAAGAACAAGCAACTTCATTTTGGTTGTTCTTTCTCTTCAAGCGTCGGGTGAACCCCGCCGCCGGCTTTCATATTGGGCACGTTCAAAAGGTCAAAAAGTTTTCTGATAACCTTTCCAACGCGCTCAATTGCCGTGTCGTCTTTTTGTGTTGGCGTGAGCCTCACAATCATTTCGGCAGCGGTCAACATTGCAAGAACGGTCGCGGCAAGTGCCGGGCCGTTTGCAATTAAGTAACTCACAATTGCTTTCAGTGTTTCCATTTTCCCCTCGTTTCTTGAAGGGGCTTGATTGCCCCCTTCGGTCGCATCGGTCAAAGACTAGGCCGACTTAACTGGACCTTATTCCCCAACCTTTATGATTGAGAAATGGCTTTCCGCATTGGTCAAAAGCTGCGAATAAAAAGCCCCTGAAACCGAGGTTATTCCGCGCACGTCAATTGTGTCCCCGACCGCCAAACGGACGCCTTTGACCGACGTGTTATTTGTTTGCGAGCCGTTTCCGTTTGGAACAACCCAACGTAAAGTTTGGGCAGCAACCGCCGTCGAACTGTTTTTATGAATTGCAATTCCGACATATTCGCCGGCAACAACCGAACCGCCATTTATGATTGAAAAGCTTGCGTCGATGTCATAAAGGCCGGCCTCTGGACAAGTCCAAACACCGCTCGAATAACTGCCGGAAGGAAACTCTTCAAAAACGGTCGGGAAAGTTGCGACGTTGAAAGCTGCCGCAAGTGTTCCGCTTGGCGTTCCGCCGTAACGACCGACCACGGTTGGTTTCTTAATTAAGACCGGCGCAGGTTGGTTTTGTGTCAAAGGTCGAACCGTCAAACGCCCCGAAGTTTTTGGGGTTCCGGTTGAACTATCCAAAATAAGATTGTTTCGAGTGAAAACAACGCCGCTCGCCGTAACTTCATTTTTCACTTTAAAGATATTCAAACCCGCATTTGCGTTGAAAGACCCGCAAATATGAATTGGATATTCATTCAAAGTGCTTGAAGTTGTTCCGGCCATACTTGCCGCTTGCATAGACGCGGACGCTTCAAGTTCGGTTTCACTATAGTCAAGAGCCGTTTTTGAAATTCGGAAAGAGTTGTAAACATTCCCGCTTCCGGTTCCCGGTTGTAAAGCAACCGAAAATTCAGCGCAGACCTCAACTTTTCCCGCAACCGGAACGTCGACCGCAATTCCAAAATGTTCGGTATTGCCGGCGCACGAAAGCCCCGTTGGTGCAATACCGGAACAAGCAACTTTTGCCAAAATTGACCCTTTGCTTGCTGCCGTAACTGCCGGAATTGGCGGAACCGAGGGCGGGTTTGAAGCAAGAGGCAAAGAATAATTGCCCCCGGTCAAACTAAGTTCGGCATTCCAATTGATTGGTGAGTCGGGAATATAGCCCTGCAAAGCCGCGCTCGGAAAATAATAAACTTGGAATTCAAGGTTTGAACCTGCCTCGTTGTAAAGTTCGGCGTCTTGAGTTCCGCCGTTTGCGCCGGCAACAACTTGAAAAGTTTTTTCCGCTTGAGGCAAAGCATAAGTAAAGACGCCCGAAATAACTGGGGCCGTCGAAGTTGAACTTGAACCGCCGCCAACCCCTTGAGTTGCTGAAACGGTTGTCGTGTCTGAAAGGGCCCAAGTTGTCCAGTTTCCCGAAGCCGTGTAATGTCTGAAATGCCCGGTTGCGACAATTTGATAAGTGCCCGGCATAAGGTTTGTTAACTTAAAGCCCGGAATTTTTGTCGAGGGCGCCGAAACTTGGCCGGTTGTTGTTGGGGCCGGACAATCGTTGTCAGCGGGAAACGGCGCCAAAGCTGAGACGTTGAACAATTGCCAACGGCAGTTTACGGCGGCGTCATAACGAAGAGTTCCCAAGAATTGAGCTTGAGAAAGTTGAAACAAATTTGAAGCTTCGCCCAAGTGAGCGTTGTCGACCGCAATGATTGGAGCCGAGGCCGTGCTTTCAAGTCTTAGACGAATTTGCCCCGCCGCTGCCGGACAAGGAAAATTCAAAGTCGTGTCTTGTTTTAAAGTCGCTGCCGCCGGCAATGCTTTTGAACCAAGCAAAACCGAAGAGCTATCGAGGACCTTCAAAAGATAAGTCGCATCGCCGCCCTTATAAGAAATCTTGGCCATGCAATTTTGACCGCCAAGACCCTCGGGAATTGTCACCAAAGCGGTTTGAATATATTGGCCCGAGCTTGAGGGCGTGAAAGTCGCCGACCCTTTGCCAAATAAAAGATTGCTTCCGCTTGTCACTCTTGCAAATGTTCCGCCCGAGTTCGTCCAAGTTGAACCAATGGCGGTTTCAAAGTCGCCATTTTTCAAAAGGTTTATTCCGCCGGAGCCGCCGCCCGAACCCGAACCAATGTCCGCGAAGTCCGAACCGTTATGCGAAAACTCTAAGGTTCCGCCCGTCGTGTTGTAACGAATTTGGGGTTTGGTGTTATTCCTTCCGCCTTGAAACAAGATTGACTTGTTGGCAGTTGAGCCCGGTTTTCCGAGTTCAATTTTGTCGTCCGAAATGACCGTTGCAAACGCGGTTTGCGTCGCAAAGATCAAACTCAAAATAAAATTAAATTTCTTCATTGTGTTCCCCTTTTTAAACCAAGTTAAATTTCACGTCGGAAATTTTAAGGCTTCCGGCATAGCTTGAGCCCGCCAAATTGTCCGAAACATATTGAAGCTTTTCGATTGTCCCCGACACGTTTGCCATTGAGAAATCGACGCCCGTTGAGTCACCAACGCCCAAAATTGTTAAGTCCCAAGCTGCGGCCTCGGTGTCATAAGTTCCATAAAGACGGCCCGTTTGCTTTACATATTCGCCGTCAACACGTCTTAAGATTGTGATAAACGCTTCAAACGCTCGGACAACGGAATGGTCGATTTGCGGGAAGCCCGTAACATCGGCGGCAACCGCTTGATTGTTTGCAATGATTTGACTTATTGCTGCGGCTTGACCGCCTTGTTGAATAAGCTTTTTTATTGCGTCAAAGCATTGGTGTCCAGTGTCGACGGGTGAGCCGTCATTTTCACCGAGCGGAATTCCAACCCCTTCGACGATTGCGACAAGCTCGCGTTGAACCGAGTTGAGCCAATCGGCAGACACAACCGTTGCGGGAATTGAAAGCCCCGCGTTTCCTTCCGTAAATTCGTTGGTGACTGTCGCACCATTTGAAGCAATTTTTTGCATTTCATTCCCCTTTTTTATTCATAAAAAAACAAAACCGAAACGTGCGCCGGTGCGAATTTTTTTATCACGCATTCAAGCGTCGTGTTTGAAACCAATTTCAAGCGGTCGCCGGCAACGCCTTGACCCGCCAAGAATGGACGGGAAAGGCTCGCCGGTGCTTTGACCGCAAAAGTATAAGCCCAACCTGCGGAGCCAACGCCCCCGCCGGGGTTCGTCGAATTTGAAATGCGGTCGCCCGCACGCCCTTCGCCGGCCCGAAAATCTTGGAAGTTCACCACGTCCAAAATGTCAGCGTCATAACCAAGTTGGGAAACAATCAATTTAAAAAAGTTGCGTGATTGACCGCCGCCCGTTGTGAGCTTTTGCAAAACTCGCAATCGTCGCTCATAAAGGCTTGGGTCATATTCGGTCGGCGTGCATTCGTCGGGAATTTTTAAAAGACGTTCCCAATTGTCGAGCATTTCAAAGGTTTGGTTCGGGTCCATTTCGCGAAGAAAATCAAAGCCTCTTTCTTCGACTCGAGCGGCTTCGGTTGCAAGGCCCTCGACAAGCCCCCCAAAGTCCTCTTCAAGAACATAATTCCAAGCCTTCCCGCGAGGGAAAAGCCTGCGAATAAGCTCTTTATATTTTTGAATTAAATTAAAGTTTGCCAAGTGATTGTTCCTAAAATTGTGAGTTCGCCCGTTGACGGAACAACGTCGGCAGGGGCCGCGCCGTTCACCAAAATCAATTCATGGTCCTCTTCGTCGAGCGCAATTGAAATCGCTTCGTTGATTTTTGAAAGCAAGATTTTGCCCGTGTGAAGTTCGCTTGGCGATTTATAAGAGCCGGCAAGAGCCGAGTCGCGATAAATCAAGTCTTGAAGTTCGGTCGTGATTGCTTGTTTGACCGCTGCCGTGTTGGGCTTAATTGCAATCGTCAAATCAATTGGCAAAAGAACCGGGGCGACAACCGAAACATTGGCCGTCACCGGACGCAAAACCTCAATATAGTCAAAGACTGCCGAAAGAAGTGAGGGGCTCGGGGTGATTGGGTCGTTGTCGTCGTTTACGACATAGACAACAACCGTGCCGGGACCAAGAGCTTGAGGGCCAACCCAAGCGCGTGTCACGCCCGCAACCGCTCGCGCCCATTGAATATAGTCGGTCGCGGAGCCCCCTGCGGGCGGGTTTTGAATGCGGTCGATAAGTCGCGCCCGAAGCGAGTCAATCGTTTCGAGGTCATCGGCTTCGACTTGAATTGACGAAACCGTTGCGGCGGACGTGAGCCCTGCAATTGGTGAAAGAATTGAAACTTGGTCGTTCACGGCAACTCGTCCGGCTTTTCCGGGGTTGACTGCGGTGAGCGCAATTGTGTCGCCGGAACCTGTCAAGGTCACTTCGGCGTCGGTTGTATATTCAACGCCGTCGGTTCGGCGATAAGTTCGCCCGACCGGAATGACAACGCCGGCGGTTCCGGTCACGCTTGCGGTGAAGCGTTCATAAGTTGCGGCCTTTCGCAACACGCCCCAAATGCCGGCCCAACGAATAAGCCATTCGTCCTCTGCCGTGTCGGGGAACGCATTCTTTTCGACATATTTAAGAAAGCCAAAAAGCAAATGAGCAAGGCCCGCCATAACGCGGGCAATGACTGAAAGGAAAGAACGTCTTAAAAGGGTGATAATTCCGAGCCCGCTGCGAAGGTCGCCTTCGACTCGAGTGATAAGTTCTTGAAGTGTTGGTCTTTGAAATGCCATTATGCCGCCCTCAATTCTTGTTTGTCCCAAAGCAGTTGAAAACGAGAATTGCGCCCTTTGGGTTTTGAAACACTTATTTCGGCAACCAATTGATTGTTTTCGTCATAACTTGCAGACACTTCAATTGAAGCAGCAACGCCGTCCTCAATCAACCAATTCAATGCTTCGCGAATATAGTCCTCGGCTTTGCGCAGCGTTTCCGCAGTACGTTTGACCCGTTCGAGCAACCAAAGCCTAGACCCGATTTTATCTTGGTCGACATTTGGAAAAGTGTCGCCCCACCAACCTCGCTTTGACTCCTCTTCGACCGGAAGCTCATCGTCTGAAACACGTTTGTCGGTGAATAAAGAAATTGTCACGGCGGTTTGAAGTCCGTCGTCGGGGGCAAGGTCCCCGTTTTCAACTTGCAACACGAAAACTTTGTTCATTGTTTTTATTGCTATGTCTGCCATTATGCCGTCACCAATCCTGTAAACGTACCCGGCAACGTCGACGAACCGCCTTGAGCATTTGGCGTCGAAGTTGTTCCCGTCACTTCCGCGTGTGAAATGAATTCTTTTATAATTTCGTCGGCAAGGGCCGTGTGATAAGCAAGACCCTTGGCGTCCGCTGCCGGGGTCAAGGCAGTCCCATAGCTATTCAACGCCTTAACTGCCGTCCACATTGCCAACCCTAGTCTGTCTTTATCCAATGCCATTGTTTACACCTTAAAAGTTTCAAGCCGCGTTTTGATTTGAGCGAGGGTCGCCAAATCAGCGGGCATAAATTGTTGAGGTCCCATCGCCGTTTGAACATAGGCGGTTTCAAGCCATTTCACCAAATCGTCGAGGACCTTGATAAGTTCGTCCGTGTCGTTTTCAATTTTCAGTTTCTTAATTTTTGAATGAAGAGTTCCGTCGGCTTTCATTTTGGACCATTGTCCAAAAGCGTTGTATTGGGCCGACTCGCCGGAAGCCAAACCCGTGAGGCGTTTTGCTCGGTTTTCGGTTGCAACAATCACCATGTTGTCACGGTTCCCGCCAAGGCAAACAACAATTGCCTCGGTGTTTGCGGGCGGGTTGGAAGTGAAACCGAACTCTTGAAAGCGTTCAATCTTTTCCATGCTTTCGCCGGCCAAGACTGAAATTTGAGCTTGTTGAACTTTCTCGCCGTCTTTAATTGCAGCGATAACCGCTCGGCCAACCATGAGCGAAACCCTATCTTTCAAGGGTTGGATTGCTCTTCTTAAAAAGTTGGTCAATTGGTCTGCGTTCATTTGTCTTTCACCGGCGGAGTTGCAAGCGGTTTTGCCCAACTTAGCGGGTCTTCTTTTTTCTTTTGCTTGTCGAAATTGAAAGCGTCCGGCAAACAAAGTTCGAGTGAGGTCGTTGAACCGCCCGAAATGTTTTTGTTATAAGTTACTTTTCGCGTGATGAGCCAACGTCGAACACCAAGGAAACCGCAATCGACGAACACAAATTGGTTGATGTCCCAAAGAACGCCGTCTTTTTGATAAAAGCCTTGAGTTTGAATTTCGACTTTTAGGGATTGCGCTTTTCTTAAAGCGGCTTCATACGCCGCCCGGTTGTCAGTCGTGCCGTTGTCCCCAACGGTTTCGGCGTTGACAACAAGCGGACGATAACGGCCAACCCCCAAGTCCGTCGCGGTTCCAAGTGCCGCCGCCGTCTCTTTTCCGTCGCCAATCCAACCCAAGTTTTGCCCTTTGGCTTCATAGATTGAAAAGCGATTTGAAAAGTCATAACTTGATTTTCCATTTAAAACATTGACCCCTTGAACAAGTTGGGTCGAAGCCCTTCCGCCGGCGCCGGCTTTTGCAAAAACAAGTGAGCCGTTCGGTGAAGGATAAATCAAAAATTTTCTTTGCCTTGCAAGCCGGTCCAATAAATTGAAAACCGTTTCGCCCGGTTGAATTGTCGTGACCGCAAAAGGCAAACCCGGGTCGCCGTTGAAAATGACCGGAATGCCGAAAGGGGCAACAACTTTTTCGGCAATTTCTTTTAAGTTTAAAGCTTCGTTGAATTGTGAAATGCCTGAAATTGAACAATCAACAAGGTCGCAAGTTTTTGATCGGCCCTTAACTTGAACGCCTCGGGCTTGCGCCGAAATGCTCGATTCAACGGCGTCAATCCAACCTTGCAACATTGAAGTTTTTCCGATGTGAATATGCGCCGAATTGTTTGGAACAACTCGCCACGCCTCTTTATCTTGTCGCCATTTATCGGTCATTTTTATTTGAAAATCGGATGCGCACGCATTCAGTTCACGGGTGAACTGCAAGTCTTCCCAACCCTCAAAAATTTTCTTGTCGACGAACAACGTGAGTTGATCGGCAAGAGGGTTTGTTTTTTGGAAAACACTAGGCGCGTTTGACATCAAGAACCTCTAAGGTTTGACCGCCAAGAATAAACGCGGGGTTTTTTATTTTGTTTCTTTCAATCATGTCGGCTTCGCTTTCCAAGTTTTCAAAAAGATCATAAGCCAAAACGATTGACGGAATGGTTGCTTTAATTGCGACTTGTTGCACGTTTGGAAGTTCCGAGTCGGCATCGGGAAGCACGCGAACAACTTGCGCTTTCAAATCACTAAGAGTTTGAAAAACGGCGTCGTCGGGCGTGTTCACAATTTGAGTTTCCAAGTTCGTTGAAAGCTCTTCGCGCACTCGAATTGTTTCGTCGGTCGAAATGAACTCGGTTTGACTCGCAACAACCGACGCATTTATGACCGCCGTTTGTTGAATGAAAGCGTCAAAAACCGCTTTGTTTTCGGCCTCTTTTTCTCTTGAAGGCGTAACGAAAGGGGCCGGGTCAACGACTGTCGTGAAATCAATCATGGTCGTGACCGCTTGATAAGCCTCTTTGTTGCCGCCGAGTGCGCCTTGCAAAAGTGCAAACGAGTCTTGAAGCCGTTGAGATAAAGCGCCGGGGGCTTGGATAAGGTCATTCACTTCGGCCCGAAGGTTGCGAATGTTGAATGCAAGAGCCGAAATTTCTTCGGCCTTTAAAGCCAAGCCTTTTGTTGCGCTTTCAAAAGCGTTTGCAACTTGAGCAACGCTCTTTCGAGCGGTGTCAACGGCAAAGCCGGGAAGTTTGTCGATTGAAAATTTATTGTCGAAAGCATTTTTTGAAGCTGCAAGCGCGTTGAGTGCGCTATCTTGAAGCAAGTCTTGCTTGTCGTCGATATTATTCGGAAAGCGATTGTCGCCCGCTTCATAAAACTGAAACGAAACTTTGACAATTCGGCCCTCTGATTTTTGCTCATCAATTCCAAAAGCTCCGCATTGAACTTGCAAAGTTCCAAGATAAGGGTGAACAAGTTCGCCCGGGCCTTTGGTGTTTGCGGCCTCTTGCATTTTTTTCTTTTGTGCTTTGATGTCATCGCCCAAAAGATAGCCGTCAATTTTAAAAGTCTCGCCAACCTTTCCCATGTCCTCGGGAAAAGGAATGTCGCGGTCGGGGAATTCGTGAAAAACAACTCTGCGCCCGCCAACATATTGGTGCGACTCAACAAAAAACGGAACGCCTCGAAAGCTTGCAGGTCTTAAATCGTCTTGCCAATTTGCCATTTAAAACGCCCCCGCTTGTCCTCGATTTATGCTCATAAAACCGCCGCCTTGCTCGCTTGAAATCATTGTTGATTGCGGAGCGCGCACGTCGATTTTGACGTGAGCATTGTTCGTTTGTTGTGAATAATTGACATTCGACTCCGCGACTTGAGCGGCGGCGTTCGTCTCTTTTCCGTCGGGTGAAATCATGTTGAGGACTTTATTTGCGCCAAACGCAAGAGCCCCGAGCGGAGTGAATTTTAAAATGCCTTGAGATAAAAAGCCGGTGACTTGTTTCATAAGGTCAATGACTTTCATAATTCTTTCAATAACCCAGTCCCAAGCGGCAACAAGCCCCTTTATGATTGCGTCTCGGAATATCCAAATAATTGCAATGAGGGCGACGATTGCCGCGCCGATTGCAATATAAGGAAGTAAAGCCGCATATTGAACAAGGTTTAAAGTCGTCCAAGCCGCTTGAACGGCATTGACGACAATCATTATGTCTTTAAAAGATTTGATAAGTGCCGCCGCCCCTAAGAGCAACGGGCCAACAACGGCCACAAAACCCGCAATCGCAGCAACAAAAGTCGCAATTGTTGGGTGTTGTTGAAACCATTGCATGAGGCCGCTCATAACGTCGGCGGCCATTTTCACAACGGGCGCAAGATTGTTTCCAAGAGAAACCGCAAGAGCGTCCGTGTTGTTCTTAAACATTTTCATTGAAGCCGAAAGCGTTGTTGTTGTGTCTTTATATTCTTCGGTCAACGCCGTGTTTTTTGCAAACTCTTCGCCCGCAAATTTTTGAACTTCGCCAAGCTTTCCGATGTCTTTTGCAAGACCCGTCAAGATGACGCCGGTTTTGTCACCGCTCGCACCAAAGAACGCAAGAGCTTCGGCAGTCTTGCCGCCTTTGCTTTCGATTGTGTTAAGCCCGCCCAAGAAAGCCTCGAAAACTTTTTCGGGGTTTTCTTTGAATTGCTTTTTGAGTTCGTCGCCGGTCATGCCTGTTATTTTTTGCAAGCCAACCATTTTTATTCCGCCCTCACGAATGGCGGTGTCAATTCCCCGGAACGCTTCACCGACTGCGGTCGCCGCGTTCTTTGACTCAAAACCAAGAGGGGCAATTGAAGTCGCAAGGCCCGCGATTGTTGTTGCGCTTAAGCCAAATTTTGCAACTTCCCGGGTGATTGCTTCGGTTGAGTCAAGAATTTTTGAAGCCTTAACACCATATTGATTTTCAAGGGCGGTCAAAGCCGACCCAAAATTGCCAACGGCCCCAACGCCCGCGCCCGTCAAAGTTAAGATTTTATAAAGGGCGTCCGCCGCGTCCGGCCCCGCAATGTTCGCGGTCTTTCCGAGTTGGGCAAGTGTTAAGCTGAATTTTTCAAGATTGTCCGCACCGCGAACGCCGGCTTCGCCGGCAGCGGCGGCAAGTTTTAAAAGCTCGTCTTGCGAAAAAGTTGTCTTGGTCGAAAGCTCAAGCATTCGTTGGCCGAAGCCTTTAAGTGATTGGCCCGACAAATCGGTTGCGCCTTGAACTTCATTCAAAGCGTTTTCAAATTCCATAAATTTATGAATTGAATAACCTGCGGCAGCGACGACCGGCAAAGTTATGCCGACGGTCATTGCCTTGCCTATGCCTTCAAGCTTTGGTGAAACCTTGTCGGAAAACTCTTCGACGGACTTGCGAAAGCCTTTCGTTGACTCTTGAAGAAAATCAAAATTGTTTTTGACCCGACCAACCGCTTTTTGCAGTTCGGGAAACTTGTTTTTGATCTTGTCAACTTTTGCGGAAAGTTGGTCGACTAAGCCGACCGTAACCTTCACGGGCAATTCGTTTTGTCCCATCGTCAACCCTTCCTTGCGTTTCTCATTGCCTCAACGATTTCGTCCATTCTGTCGACCCAAAAATAAAGGTCTTCATAGTCAAGACGGTCAACGTCGCTCGGCGACCAATGAAAAAACTTCGCTAATCCGCCGACTGCGGACTTGAAATCTTTTGGGAAGGGTTTAAGAAGTTTCCCAAAAGCTCCGCAACCCCCATGCCGTCTTCGATTGAAAGTCGGTCAATGACGTTTTGTGATTGCAAAGAAAGTTTTGAAGCGAGTTTTAAAATGTCGTCGAGGGTGAGGCTATCAAGTTTCATAAACTTGATGTCACCAATTGTCGGAACTCGAAATTCGAGTTCTTTAATTGTTTCACTTCCCCATTCAAGAGGTTGTTTCAATTTATAAACGTGTTTTTTTGTGTCCAAGTCGGCCCCCTTTACACAAATTTTTAAGGCCGGGGCTTATTCCCCGGCCAATTTTTTTTATCGAATTTCTTCGGCGCTCAACGCTTCCATTTTGAATTCAATTTCGCCCTCTTCGGTCGTGATGTTTCCGTCACCCGAATACCATGCGTCTTTGAAAACAATGATTTTGTCGTTCGCAAGTTTCAACGTCGCCGTCGCACCTTTCAAACCCAAAATTGCTTTCACGTTTAAGTCGCCTCGGTCAGTGATTGCGCCCTCAAGCTTTGGAGCTTGAACGCTTTCTTTATAACCGTGAACTTTATCGGCGCCCAAAACGGCTTCCCGTTTATTGACGCCCATGTTATAAGTCCAGTTTCCTTTTGCGGCGTAAAGAACGCCGTCAACTTTGATTTCAATAATTCCGCCAACGCGATTGTTTGCCATTTACGCCCCCTTATAAAAGAAATTGAATTTTCATGCCCATGATAACAAGTTGGTTCACCAAATCAGGCGGCATCAACACGTCAACACGGTTCGGATTGCTTGAGTTTCGCTCAACAATCAAATCAGTTTTGAATTGCTCGAAACCTTCGACCATTGCTTTCGCTTCCCATTCTTGGAAAAGAGAAATCAATTCAGCTTTGATTGTGAGCGGAGTCACGACCGCTTGACCTTGATCGAAACGAGTTCCGTCGTTGGCAAGTTTATGACGGCCATATTTGGAAGTGATTCGAGCTTTGCTCGAAAATCGCAAATATGAAAGCGCCATTGGCGTGTTCAAGTAAAGATAAGAAATGTCAGGCGAATTGAAAGCGTTCACTTTATAAGTCGTGATCGGCCCTTCGATGCGAACAACGCCGCCGGCGTCAACGTCGAAAGTTGCAATCCCGTTGTGCAATAAAATGTCTCTTTCAGTCAAAAGAAAATGCTCGGTTTTTCCGGGCGCCCAAATTCCGATCAATGGCAAAGTGTGAAACGGACGAACCGCATCGTCGGCCATGACAGAAATTGAAACTTGAGCCGCAACCGCCGCAGCAATTTGCCAAGGTGAAGACGGCCCAAGAGCCATAAACACGGTTGAAAATTGCGAATTGCGAGTGCCGCCGAAAGTGACAAGAGCGGAGTGCGAAGCGCGTTTTGCATAAATCGCATAACCGTCATTTTGTCGAATTGGTCCGAAACGGTCTGCAAGTTCGGTTTCCATATAAGTCATATTTTGAGCATCGGTGAAAGGGCTCACGAAAAGCAGATATTGGCTTTCGCCGATAACTGGAAACACTGTCGAAAGATCGGGGTTGCCCGCTCCGCTCGCCATTGCCGTGATTGTTGCTGTAACACCTGCGGGAAGCTCTTCGCCCAAGAAATAAGAGTGACGCACATCAATTTCATTGCCGTGAAGTCCTTTATTTTTTGCAGTCAAGTCAACTTCAAAAGCGTTCGTTCCGTTCACCGCTGCGCTCACAACAAGACTTGCGTCCGCTTGAATTGCTGCAACGATTGCCGCCGCGATTGTTGTCGCAGTGTCGGAAGTTGAAACCCCAACTTGAACATTTTTCCCGCCAAGCATGAGCGAAATTGTTCCGGCTTTTGTTGGCGTTCCGCCAATTGCGATTTTGCCGGTTGCTTTCACGCCGCCGGAAAGTTCGTCAAGAGCCGTTGCCCAAACTTCGCAAGACGGTTTCGCCTCAAAAAGTTTTGAAAGCATATCGGCAAGAACCGAACCCGCTCCGAAATAAACGGAAGCTTGGGCCGCGCTTGTCACCAATTGCGGTGAAAGTGCGCCTTTTGTTCCGCTTGAAAGTTTTTGGCCGACAACCATTATGCGAAATGGTTGCTCGACAAGTCCTTGAACCGCTCTTGAGTTGTCAAACTCTGCATAAAAGAGCGGAACCCGAATTGAACTCGGCAGTTGATTAAACCCGATTGTCATTTAAGTCCCCCTTCGTTATCGCTCTTTTTGCCCTTAGCGGGTTGAGCTTTTGTTTCTTCTTTTTCTTCAATCAATAAAACGTCGCCGGCAGCAAGTCGTCGCAACCAATAACTTGATTGAACAACCTCTTCGCCTTCGGCGGCAATCGCCCGTTTAGAGTCGGGGTGAACGACTTTTAAACCGTCTTTTGGTTTGATTTTGATTTTCATTTAAACACCTTTCCTTTTAAGTTTGCGGAACATCAATCTTGTCGGTCGCTTTCACCAAGCCGTCATCCGGCGGGTTTGCTGCGCCCGTTGGTAACTTCCATTTAATGTCAGACCCCTTGAAGGCATCGAGGTCGACGCCTTCCGCAAGAGCATAGTCATAAAAATGAAAATCATAATCTAAAATCAAAGACCCAATTGGTGTCTGCGCTTCGCCGTCAAAAGCATAGCGCGCGCCCGTTAAGCTCAAGTCATTGACCAAATCACCAAAGCCCGCGTTTGGGTCTTCGTTTGCTTCCAAGATTTTTTCAATTTGCTCGCCGATTGTTTCGAGTTGCAAATCAAGTTCGTCGTCGGTTGCCCCTCGGCCAATCACTTCAATTTTACAAGCGAAGTTGCGCCCATATCTTTTCGGGGCCTCTTCAAAAAGTTGAACTCTTTCACTGTCAGGATAAATAAGAATGGCGGGAAGTTCCGCATGGTCAAATTTTGTTGAGCGTGAAACAAATACGTTGCAACCTGCGGCAGTTTTATCAAGCAACAAATCTTTTATTTGTTGTCTGATTTTATGTTTTAATAGCTTTAGTGTCGCGGTTTGCATCTTTCACCTTTAAAGCGTGAAGCAACAAAACAGCGCCGCCTTGACCGTCTTCTTTTTTTTCTTGAACACGAAAGCGAACGCCACGAATTGAAACCTCACAACCTTTTTTTAAATCAAAATTAAAATCATTCAGATTGACCCCAAGTGCCGGTTGATTTGCAGAAATCAATTGATCGGTCTGCACGTCAACAAGTTGAAAATCATTGTCGAAGACGCCTTTTGCTTCATAAACGCCGCCCTCTTCGGGGAAAAACGTGACCGCTTCCCCGAAGGTTTGCATTGATCTAGTTAAGACGCCATCGACAAGATTTCTAAAGTCCATTTTGTCTTTCTTAGAACAACAACTTAACGACTGCGCTTGTTCCGCCGTCGGCAGCGGCAACAATGCCGTAACCAATGTGAGTGTTGCCCGAAGCAACGCCCGTTACTTTTTTGGCCGTGTTGTCCCAATATGCTTTTGCACCTTGAGCAATGGCAGTTCCCGCACCGCTTGATTTCTCAAGAGTGAAAACGCCTTCAAGAGCAAACTCTTGCTCTGCACCGCTCAAAACGTCACCGGCAGCAACTCCAAAAAGAGTTCCAACCAACGCACCTTGACCGCTTGTTCTGTCATAAGGGGCTGTCAATGTTACAACGCAACCCTCTTGCACGAAATTTTTCATAAGATTTTTCCTTTCAAAAAGTTTTTAAGTTCAAAGAGCCGCGTTTTCACGCGGCCCGGTTTACGTTCACTCTATTAAGCGCCCGCGTTTTTGAAGAAACCGCGATAGTCTAGGGCTTTCATGCCGAAGTCATAAGCGATTTTTGTTTCCATTCCATCAACGTCGAAACCCTGTTGGATTGAAATTTTTGGACCTTGACCGTCGATCAAAGCCATTTCAACCATTGCAAGTTTCGATTTGTCCGCCATTAAGTACCAAGCGGTAACGGAACCGGCATCCAAGCGAGGCTCTGCAATAACTTGCAAACGACCTGCGAATGGGTTGACTTGTCCGTTTTGGTTTGGAGTGATTTGAGAAACGAATTGGTCGGCTTTTGTTTCCAAAGCAACCGGCACAACAAGGTAACTTGCTGAAAGGTTGATTGGTTGCTTGTCTAGGTCAAGCAATGCGCGCATTTTTGCGCGGCCTTCACCCAATGAATCAACCGAAATTGCCGCCGCAGTTCCCAAGTTGCCATGAGACGCGTGAAAAAGGGTGTTGCCGGTTTCAGCCATGACAGGGTTTCCAAGAATGATCGCCCAAAACAATTCATTTTCTTTTTGTTTTGCGCGCATTCCGAGGCTTGTTGGAATTTTTGTGAAAGCTCCAAGGTCGTCATTCATCAACAACTTGCGAGTTGCACCGATGATAAGACCATAAGTTTCAACGGCATATTTTTCGCCGGTTTCAACCAATGAACCGCGTTTATATTCGCCATGCTCATTCACTTTTTGCAAAGTTCCGCCGTCGGAAAGTTTCACGCTTGAAATTTGTTTGAAGTCTGAAACATTTTTCACTGAAACGAACGGCATATAAGTCGAAGGCGCTTGCTCATAAGCAGACATCAAAGACTTGTTTGCAATGTTTTCAAGAACTTTTGGAAAGTCACTTGAATGGTGCAATGCACGCTCTGAAAGTTCTCTTGGCGTCATATCATAAGCGCCGCGAACGCCTTCCAATGCCAAGATTTTTCGAGCCATGCCTAAAAGACCGTGAGCGCGCATTTCGCCGTCGCCGTCTTTAAGAGCAAATTTGCTCGAGTCAAATTGATTTAAAAGAACGCGAGTTGCGGCCTCACGTCTTGCGATTTGTGTTTCCATTCCTGCCCCCTCAACTCTTACGTTGTTTTGTGTTTGCACTGTTTTATTTCGTTTTTCCATTTCGGCGATAACCGCCGCGCGAGCTTGTTCGATTGTCACGTCATCTTTGCCACAAAGCTCATCGGCAAAAGTTTCTTCAAGCTTTGCAGCTCGAACCGCCTTGCGAATTTCGCTTTGGCGAGTGATTTCCAATGCTCGAATTTCTTCGGCAGTTGGTTGTTTTGGTTGGTGTCCGCGTTCGCCCTCAGTCTCGGGCGAGCTTGCAGCGGGCTCACCTTGAGCCGGAACCGCTTCGGCAGTTGCCGCAGGGGTTTCGGTTGAGGGGGCAGCGGGGTTTTCTTCGATGACGGGTGTTCCGTCCGCGTTTCTTTTTCCCATGCTTTCCTCTCTTTCGTTGTTGATAACAAGTTCACATTCATTTGTTGGGGAACCCTCGCGAATGCTTAGTGCGCCTTCGCTGCGTGCTTGCGCACCCGCGTCCGCAGGTATTCCCACAAAACTCAATTCCATTGGTTCCCAATCGACCGCTCGATAGGTCGGGGTTTCGTCCGCAACATCAACGCCCGGGGGCGCATTTTGTTTTTCAAATCGGTGAACCATATAGCCAACCGAAATGTTGCGAATAATTCCGTTTTCAATATCGCGAACAAGGCCCGCGATTTCTGGACGGTCTGAAAGCCGAACGGTTGCAAGCCCTTTTCCGTCTTTCACGCTTGCACTTTCAACGACGCCAATGACATCGGATAAAGTTCGCGCAGAGTGATTGTTTAAAAGAGGGGCGCCGTTGTTTAAACGGTCCATTCGGATTGATTTTGAGTCAACGGCAAGCTCTTCATAGTATGGCTCGCCAAACCAAGGTGAGCGAAGAACTTTCGCGCCGGTTGTCCAAACAATATCAACCGTGCGCTTTTCTTTGTTGAATGTTGACGGAACAAAGCCCGCCCTCATGTCAAACATTGGCAAAGTTGATTTGCGTTTAAGGTTGGTTGTCATTTGCACTTCCTTGCTGTGAATTCAATTGAACGCTTGGGTCGCTTTCAAGTTTAAGCCCCAAAGAGTCGATCAATGTTTTGTCTTTTTGATATTGGGCAAAATGTTCGCCCGGGTCTTTTCCAAGAGCCATAAGCTCTTCGCTCCAAGTTGAAAGGCCCGCACGAATTGAATCTTTCGCGGCAGCAATTTCTTTTGTTGGGTCGATCATTTCACGTTTCGGCGGCGTGTGAACTGCGGAATAATTTGAAAAATCTTTTCCAAGAATTTTTGAAACTTGTTTGAAGTCCTCAACAACATTGTCGAGAAAACTTGCAACCATGATTTCTTTGCGCCAAACTTCAAGGTTTCTCATAAACTCAATCCAACCAAGTCGGGCACTAGAAAAGTTTACTTGCGAAAGATCACCCGTCAATACTTCATAAGAAATTCCAAGGCCGGCGGCGATTGATCGCAACACGTTCTTGGTGAATTGGTCATAATTTGAAACTTCGGGCGGCGCCGAAAAGGTGACGGTCTTTCCGCTTGGCAAAAACTCAATCAAGCCCGGTTCGACTCGCTCGGAAAGTTCCGGGTCTGTCGAAGGTGTCCCGCTGCCGTCACTCATGTCGGCAGAAATGTCTTGAACAAACGCCGTGAAACACGCGGCAATTTTTTGTCGCATGATTTGAGCGTCTTCATAGTCGTCAAGGTCTTTTAAACGAACAATAATTGGGGCCGTCCAAGGCACTCCGCGCATTTGTCCGGGCCGATCTTGGCGAAAAATATGCTGAATTTCGCTTGCCGGAACCCGTTTTGAATAGATTTTTCGGACCCCGTTTTGCTCATAATATGCGCCCGGGTGTTGTTCAAAGAGCCAATATGCGACCCTTTTTCCGTCTTGATCGACTTCAATTCCTTGAATTATGGCGTTTTGACCCTCTGTTTTGAGGACTGTTTTGTCAGTATCCAAGAAATCAGCTTCAAGAATTTGATATTGCAAAGGAAAAGGTTTCGATTTGTCGATGCGTTTTCGCACCAAAACCTCGCCGCTTTCGGCAACCGCTTGCATAATTATGCGCTGAAAACCAAAAATGTCATAACGACCGTCAAAATCAAAAGCTTTGGTTTGCGCCCACGGTTTCCATAGCTCTTCGGCGGGGTTTGAAACCTTTGAGTCGTTTTTATCTCTGAATTGGGTTTGAATACCCTTGCCGACGGTATTCGTTGCAATTGCTTGAATGGCGCGTGCGGCAAAAGGGTTGTTTCTTCTTAAATCGCGTGAACGGTTTCTTAAAACTTCAAGGCTTGCGTGAGCCGCAGAGTTGGCGTTTGAACTATCGGTTCGCCAATTTCTCATTCGTTTTGATTTGGAAGCGCCTTCAAAGTGACGTTTTTTCTGAAAAGGGTTTAAGCGGTTCCAAATACTTTGAGCCATTATTTAAGCCCTTTATCATGTCTTGCAATTTTTTGAGTGCCGCCGAAAAAACCCGGCGTGCCGTTTACTTGGGCCATGCCTAATTTTTTGCGGAGCAAGTCACGAATGCGCATGAGTTCGTCAAGTGAGCGATAGGTCACTTCTTTATCAACATATTTCACGGTCAACACGCCTTGCAAAATTGCAAGTTCGAGCGACTCCAAGGCTTCAACCGTGAACGGCGTTTGATATTGTTTAGACATTCCCCTCACCAATACTCTGATTTTTTTCGAGCCCGAGTCGGTCTCGTTTTGTCGACACGCGCGCTTTCGTTTTGTCGTGTTTCGTTATCAGTTTGTTGAGAAACATTTGACTTTGCAACATCTTTTTGTTGCTCGGCTTCGGGCTCAACGTCTTTTTGTCTGTCAATCCCGACCAATGACGCGGCGGCCCTCGCATAAATTCGGCAGTCCAATGCTTCATTTCTTTCGCGCTCTTTCACCCATTCCGTTTGCGAAAAACCTCTTCGATTTTTCTTTATGAAAAGACGTTCCGCCGTGAGTTGTTTGAAATACTCTTCGCCGTATTGCGGGAAGTGACAAAAACCTGCCGGCGCTTTTGCATCGGCATCGGGCGGCAAAAGTTTAAGCCAAGAATAAAATTCGGACTTAAGTAAAGAAACGCCGAGGGCAAAAACTTTTATTCCCCGACGAATGGTGCGGCCTGAAAGTTTCACGTCAACCGCTCGCGGTTGCCCGACCATGACCGAAAGCGTGTCCATTCCCTTGATTGGAATTGCGCGCGTGATCGGATAACGACGGCAAAAGTTGTAAACGTGTTGCGTGTTATAACCCGAGTCAATTGCGGTCAACTTGATTTGCATTGTCCCGCCTTCGTTGCAAGTAAAGTCTCGGTCAATAATTTCGGCCAAGCCTTCCCAAGTTTTTTCAAGTGCCGTGTCCCCTAAAATCACGCCGTTATCAATTGACCAACTTTCGCGTTTGTTTCCCCAACCCACAACTTCAAACTCGAGTCGATCTTTTTGAACGTCGACGCCCATTGTGAGAAATCGAATTCGTTTTGTTGGGACGGTTCCAATTTCATATTGCTCGCGACGCTGATAAAGATTTTTCCATTCAGGGGCTTCGCCAATTTCTTTATATGTTTCGCCCAAAATTGTGTTGTGAAACGCTTTGAGCTTTTCGGTTTTCCGATATTTTTCAAAGTCGGCATCGGCTTCAATCTTTGCTTGCGCAATTTCTCGCCACGAAAACCAACCGATCGGCGAATAAAGCGCGGACAAATGGAAGCCGGCAACCTTGCTTTCTGCGGTTGCAACCCATTCGCCCTCTGCAAACATTTTGGTTTTAAATCTTTCTTCAATTCCAACGCCGCAACCTTCGCAATAATAAAGCGCGGTTTCGGGTTTTCCTTCGGTCCATTGAAGGTTTTTGAAATCGAGTTTTTGTTTATGACCGCAATGAGGGCAAGGGACGAAATAAAAACGCTTGTCGCTGATTTCAAATTCGTCATCAATCTTAGATATTCCGTCAATTGTCGGCGTTGAAACAAGAAAAGCTTTTCGACGTGAGAAAGTTCTGGACCGTGCAAGAACAAGCGACACGGGGTCGCCCTGCCCCTCAACGTCCAAAGGGAATTCGTCGAGTTCGTCGAGCATAACGAACCGGGCGGGCATAGACTTCAAACCCGCTGCCGAGTTTGCCCCCGCCAAAGCCAATGTTCCGCCCGGAAAATCTTTCAACAAGATTGTTGAGCTTGAGTCACGCGATTTCTTTTCGCGAACTTTATCTTTTAAGCGCGGGCACTCTTCAATCAAAGGCTCAATTCGCTGCCTTGAAATTTTTCTTGCAAGGTCAACCGTCGGCAAAACCAACATGAAAGGCCCCGGCGCATAGTCCATAACGTAACCAATCCAATTGTTGCCCGACTCGGTTCCGCCAACTTGGGAACCTTTTTTAAGAACAACTTTTTGGGCCGGGTGAAAAATTGAAAGCGTGTCCATTATTTCTTTTAAATATGGTGTCCGACTTGTCCGCCATTGTCCGGCTTCGCTCGATGCTTTCTTTGAAAGAATGCGGTGAGCGTCCGCCCATTCGCTCACTGATAAAATAGGGTCGGGCTTTAAAACTTCCGCCGCAAATTTATTCAATATCTGCGCGCGCATTCAACAACCTCGAAAGCCCTTCAAGAGCAATGTTCAATTCTTTATAAAGTTTGGTTTCCATTTCAACAATGTCCGAGCAACTTAAAAGCTCGGGGGCAATCTTAGCCGGCACGTTCAAAATTGTCTCGCGAATGGCCGTGCAAATTTTTTGAATTTCTTCTTTCACTTCGCGAACGTCGACAAGTCGGCCCTCGGCCTCTGCAAGTTCAAGTTCCAAGAGCCGCGCCTTGATTGACTCGGTTGACGCTTTGGCCGAGCGATAGCGTTCAAAGTTGTCGTTGCCCGTGTTGGGGACTTCGGTCACTTCGACTTGTTGGCCTTCAATTTCTTTGGTGACAATTTTTTCTTTGGGAACCGGCGGAAGTTTTTTGTCGAGGACGCTTGGAGCTTTCACGACTGCCGGCTCGAACATTTCGTCGATAACATTTTGAGGGGGCTTAAGGGAAGGGCGTTGCATGGCGTCGGATTGCTCCGCGACTTCGCTGCGACGTGCTGCAAATTCAGCATCGGCAATTTCGGTGTCAATCTTTTTGAACCTGCCGCCGTCGTTTACTAGGCAGCGGTCCGTCAAGGTCCCGTGATTAAACCTTTCTTGGATTGCTCTTAAAGTTACGCCCTGCATTTTTGCATAGGCTCGCATTGAAACTAAAGCCAATTCGCCCCCTCAAGGGGACAATATGACTAGGGTGACTAGGTTTTGTCAAATTTACATGGTGACGCACAAAAACAAAAAGCTCGGGATTAGCCGAGCTTTCAGACCTCTTGATTGATATTGCGAAGAGGCTTCCGCTAGTCCCGTCAATCTCGGGTTTTGTCCTCTAAAGTCACCGATAGGACAAACGAACTTTGCAAGTCGGGAACCCGTGAAGGTCCGACAAGAGCGACTAAGTTACAAAGGAAGCTTTGCGCACCTTCGATCTTTGCGCAATAACTTTTCTCAAATTATGACGCACGACCGCCCGCCGCGTGCGTTGTGACTAGGCGTCAAAAACCTTCAAAAACTAGCTGATTTTTGCGCGCCGTGCCGGGA